>WMED01023637.1:0-11406 GCA_019650415.1 Pipa parva
CATTTCTTTTCGGTGGCCCGGTACCGGGTCGCGACCCGGTATTTGGGAAACACTGGTGTAGAATAAAAACCAAAATGTTTTGCTGATAAAAGATTGTTAGCCGGTCCTATCCCAGTTGTTTTCCCTCCACCCTCCCACCCCAAACTGGCTTAGTCCCAGACGAAAAAGTTTGCCCAATGCCTAGGAAAACTATGCACCATATTAGGGTTAAACTCAACAGCAAAAGTGAAGCCACTGTGTGTAGATGTCAGAGGCAAAGTGCCCTAACTTTGTTTAGTCTGCCGTTCCTGACCTGCTGTTACTGACTATGGACTGTTTGATTTCATTTATCTACCTATAGCTTTTTGCTTCCACTTATGTTCGGTACTCTTAAAGGGGAACTATAGCAAGATTACATCTTTTGATATGCAGTACTATACCTTAATGAGAAGCGTTTCGCCCCAGTAGATGTTTCATCTGAAGAAGAATGATTGATTAGGCAGCACTGATAAACTCCCGCACCAGGAAATGTGTATGTGAGGTGTACTGGCCAGATTTCAATGAAAAGGTACCCTCCCTAAAACATTTTTGCCCTACTTACTGCTTAACACCTGCACACAAGTTAGCTTTCCCTCTGTAATCTCCTTCATTTCAGGAATGTAAACAATGAAGCCAAAAGGTCAGCATTCTGCTTAACCAATAGCAGTTAGACGGCTTTTTCTTCTTGTGCAGAACAGAAAGGAGAGGGAGAGGAAAATGTCAGCTCTCAGGAAAACTAATTAAGGGAATCAAACGGCAAGTAGTATTTCTTCCCTAAATATTTTTTTTAACCATTTGTGTCAGCAATTGGCTTAGTAAAAAGGAGTTTTATATGTATGTGTGCAGTTATATCAACACTATAGTTCCCCTTTAAATTGCCTCTGTGGTAGTTGTGGGGTTCTTGAGAAATTCTGGCATCTCCTGAGCATTGCTGAACTCCTCCTAAAGCCTGAGGTGGCTGCAATAGGTAGAAGATTCCAACCACATAGACCAAAATTCCTTTACTCCTCAGAGTTTCTGTTAGCACCATGACAGGAACAATAGCTAAGCATGACATTTGGAAATTCATCCATTTGCTGTGACTTCACTTACCAGCCAGTCACTGTATAAAACAAATAATTTTCCCAAGGAACCATTTTCTGTGCCACATCAGTCATCAGGCTGTGTGAGATACAATACTTGCATGCTTAATTTAAATATATTTCATTTTTTCACAAGGATCCTTATAAAGGGAAAGTGACTGTGTCCTAAAAAACATGCCACCTTGTCAAGTAATATATTGGAAAGAAAGGAGAGGGGGGGCTACATTTAATTATATATTGTATAGGAGCTCTGTAAAGTTCAACATACCTCTTTACTTATTGCTTTCTTTGTTATCAGTTGATGTGTATCAGACACTCCGTTGATCTTTAACCACAGGAACATGCCAGCTGAAGGACTCTCCCACTCTGCTAAACCTGTTACAAAATTAGTATGTATTGTTTAGGAACACCATGGGAGCACAATTTAACAGCAAGAATACATTGAATCACTGTAACTAAAGTATTCTATTTAGGCACACATGGGAATCTGGCTTAATGTTTAATATGCAGTTGGTTCCACTCCCAAAGAAAGAACTTATTCCAAATAACAGACTGTAACTTAAGGGCATATTTCTAAAATGTCATTAATGATTAGTGATTATAACAAGTACTCTTCTATTCAGTTTCTGTTTTCTCCTCTGGCTCCATTCAATAAAATTTGAATGAAAACTGAACTAAGAAGAATGTCAATAGAACAAGGAAAACAGTAATTATTAGTGATAGATTACTGTACAGTGTAGAACACATAATAAGGGTACAATATCTCAGGAAATAAGCCCCATACTGTTGCTTTCCACTTACGTAATTAGGGAGTTGAAGTTTCCCCTACCGGATAATCGACTGACAGCGATGTCTATCCTACCCTGTGGTACACTGTTCAATATGCACTTTTTCCAGAAGAAAGGCAGTAATATTTTTTAACTATATCATATTGGAAACCAATATGAAAGTTACGCAGTTTGAAACAAGATCTCCTAGTTTCACTAAGTTAGCAATGGTATGTTTGAAATGTCTTGGAGATGTGTCCTTAGGAGCCAGGATGTGGTTGTACTATTATTGTTAGTTACTGATGAATCAGCTTTACTTGTGTTTTAGATTTCAAGATTTTTTTCACTTTCCACTATTCTGACCCATGAAAGCTCTCACATGGTTGGTCCCTCGTTTACCATTTTGGCTGTTAGTCATACTAAATTGTAACCAGAGCACCAGAGACAAAAACTGAAAGTGAAGTCAATAATAAATGGAACAGTTCCCCCCTGAAATTATTTTTTACTGTGTTGTAGGCACAATTTTGCAATTAATTTTTATTTTCCCTTTGTGGTTTTTAAACTATTGATCTTTTTTTACTTATGGCCTCTTCTTGGTTGTGGGGTCACTAATTTTTAGGAATTTCTCATTCATTATCAACTTGATCGTGTGTGATACTATGAGGGTAATTCAGCATAGTGCGAAGTTACCTCCGGATCCTTCGCATCACTTGGCAGAGGCTGTTTTGCGCTCGCTGATGTCCTGCATGCGCACATCAGCAAACACTTTAAAGGGATTCCAGTCTTGGCAAGACCACTCGAGTCGCCTCGTGAGACTGGAATCCCTTCTTTAAAGCATTCACTGATGTGCGCGTGCAGGACACCAGCGAGCGCATAACAGCCTTTGCCAAGTGATGCGAAGGATCCGGAGGTAACTTCGCACTATGCTGAATTACCCCCATATATATCTCTTTCACTCTGCCCTCAATGCAACTAATGCTAAATTAACTGATTCTAGTAACTAGAAAGCAGTTTAAATACCAAACGGAGGAGATATGGAAGTGAATGTTCAATTATTCAAAAACCACAAACGAATTTACAAATTGAAATCAAACTGCAAATTGTTCCACTATCTGTATCCTACTAATACTGACATCAAGGGAAACATTCCTTTTTCTAAATAAAAGAGAATGTTATTATAGTTTTCCACAGTTTACCAGTGCTGACTTACTCCTTAGATACTGTATTATCTTTTTCCACAGTGGGAAGGGCACCTGCATATTTCTGCCAAACATTTAATTGGTTTCTGCTTTATAGTAACTGTTAATCCCTTAAAATAAATTGTAAAGCCATTTCAAAATCCAGTACTGAAAAATCTCTGAAACATCTCCTGGCATGATTTATCCCAAGGTTATAAGCAATGAGTTCTAATAAATGCTTTGGGGGAGAGGGAAACAACAAAGGGATTCTGGGCAGCATGATGTATACCATTTAAATGCGCCTTAAGGTCCAGACTTCACTGAGTGCTTTATAGCCGAGCTATAAAAATAGTATCTATTGTTTCTTATGAGATAATCCATGTGGTGGATTATCTAAAATCAGCTACAAAATAGTCAGTGTGGCCTAAGGAAGTAAAACTGGAAAGTGTAAATATGTGGTACTAATATGCCTAGTATTATATTTTGCCTTTAGAGTACAAACAGGACAATGGAGCTTTTTTATGAAAGTCCAAACAGTTGTGTAAAAGGCGAATTTGCATCAATTCACGACTTCTCTTTCTTCGCATGTTTATCAAAACTCTGCGCTGTGGTGACTTTGTGACCAATTTAATCGCTTATGATGGTCGCAAACTTAGGAAACGATTTGCATCACTTTGTGTGTGCATGCATAGGTAGTTAGGCTATTTATAAAACATCAGAGTCTGTGGAAGTAGTAAATTCAGCAAGGCGTATTGTATTAATCCACCAGTTTTACTTTGCCAGACTCAGATAAACTGCATGCAAAGCTGTTTAATGCTTCACTATGATGATCCAACACTTAGTCAATAAGAAGTACAAAATTCCTGACTATTGAACATGACAGTCCACTTTAGTGTTAATCTAAAATATTACGTTTTATGAAAAACTACTTTACAACTTTGATGCATATGAAAGTAACAGTACCGTAGTTGAAAAGTGTTATACTTGAATAGGTGATCTTTTTTCAATGACACATCATATTACCTGTGATGTAGCATATTTAAAAAATCTATAACTTTCCATTCAGCTGAATTCTTTACCTTCATTATGCCCCTCTTATAGCAGACAATAAGATCTGAGACTGAAAGCTTTTCGTTTTGCATACACAATAGCTTACTGTCTTGTACAGAAACTAAGAATTACATAGTAAAAAGACCACAATGATAATCAAGCCTGAGTATTTGTGATTCTGCACGTCTGTTAAATGGAGCTGACTATAAAAAGTGAGCCATATTAATACATTGCTTTATTTTCTGTATAAGTCTTTTAGGGAGACACTTTTGTTAAAGTACACTTACCTTTTAGCCATTTATCTGCAGAAGCAATCATTGAATCACGCTGACTACTATAGAACTTTATCACACTGAAAGCAACAATAAAATTGTTTGGATTCAGATCAATGTTGACAGGTAAACATACTATAGCATCTGAATAAATCAAGCTTCAGTATAGCATATTATTATAGCTCAAAACAAATGACTGTAGCAGGGAAATAGATCAACTGGGGTAAATTTATGAATATCCCATTAAAAACAGTTAGCATTCACCGAATTAGCCGAGAAAGAATAAGGAAAGTAAAACCCTGGTTGCTATGGATTACTAGACGTCAATAAATAATTGTCCCTGCTGATAGATTTCCCTGAATGTTTTCTGCAGGATAAAAGTCACAAACTAAAGCATACAGGATAGTAAGAGAAACTTGTACTTGAGAGCTCACACTCTACTACCAGATTATGGCAGGGTCATTTAAGAAATGGTAGTTACGATAAACTGAAAGGGGATGGACATGAAAATGATGGTTTGGGCATTCTCTATAGAGGCAGATTATCATCAGTCTGCAGCCCGGTGACGGCATCTCCTAATAATCACATGGGAGAGCGGCGTAACATCAAGGGGAGACGGGATGATGATGCGCTGCTCTCCCATGTGACTATTAGGAGATGCCAGCGCTGGGCTGCAGACTGACAGGAGAAGAACGCGTTTCAGCTCCAGGACACCTTAGAGTCGGTGGCACAGATGAAGATGGAATCGTAAACACGGAAGCACTTCTAAACAGGTAAGATATTTCATTTTAGGGCCAAAATTGAAAATAAAATGCATTTAATAAAACTTAGTAATTCATATTTATTAACATATGCATTTTTTTCAATTTTGCCCAGACTGTACCTTTAAAGTACAAAAAGAATCCTGATGTGGGTTCAGAATACTTGGGTAAAGCGCCCCAAATTACCAACATACAATTTAAGCATCAATAGTGCAAATAAACAATTAGTAATAAATAAGTCCAAATGTCCAGACAAAGATATATCAGTCTCTATAAGAACAAATCCACCAGTGTTAGAGCTGGAATCTTTATGGTTAATCACTCCTGCCCGCAATCCCAAGGAAACAAACCTGCCCTGTTGCTTCAATCCTGAATAGTAGATCAAATAAGGATGCTGCAATACAACCTTTGGTGGGATGCGCTGGAGAAAGAGGAAAAGTACACTCCTCTGGTGTAATACAGTTAATATGTTGGGTACAAATATGATCTCAGTGACAAATAAGGTGTAAAGTTTCACACTTAGATACTGTGCGTGCTCAAGGTGAACAACAACTGTGAACGTGATTGAAACAAAGATCCGTGCAGATTGTTAAGGTGGGACCTGATGGGGCCCCCCCTATGTGGGTACACTCACCAGATTTCACTGGTGCTTCTGGCGTTGTATAAATAGTTGCCGTAGAATTCAGGATTTTACAGATGGGGGTCTATGCCTCTCCAAATATCGATCATACGATGAAACAGATAAAGTTGCAGTAAACCACAATTAAAAATTTTTAAAAATTTATTCGTAGTAACTTACACTTAAAATAGGAGACAAGCGCTTGTCAGGGTATCTCTCAACAGGTAGCCAATTCGATATCTCAACGCGTTTCGCTGATTAATCTATCAGCTTCCTCAGGAGAATTATTGTGGCTAACTGTGCTGACGATCGGTTTTTAAAGAGTGATGTTTTACTTCCGCATTCGTCATTCGTGACGTCAGACGTCACATGCCGTGTGTAGTGAACCAGTGCAATGTGGGAATTGTAGTACATAGAGTCAGCGCGGAAGTTATAAATATGGATTTAGAATACCGTGAATGTATAAAGTGCAATGTGCAGCTAACTTTAATGTGCAAGTGAGTGAAATTTAAATGCTTTGTGATATAAGAAATGTTTTAATATAAGAGTTATGAATCGGATGAACTTGTGATTGGTGATTTTGTGGTGTGTACAATTGTCTTATTAAACTATACTGTATTCAGTGAAGTATTGCAATAATGATCTTGCTAATTAAAGTTTTTTGTATCTAATTAAAAATTTATGAATTGGCTAACTGGAGAGTATTTTTAAAAAATTTTTACATAAATAACAAAGATTCTTTGATACAAGTTTTAACAATTCTTAAAAAACATTCTGTATAAATTAAAGGACAAGTAAACATAATTTAAAATTATCATTAAAATAATAAATAATGAATATACTTAAAACTAAATTTATTATCAAATATTACATTAATAATCAAATTAGTTTATCTAATAACATGTTATAAAAATACCCAACATATTAACTGTATTACACCAGAGGAGTGTACTTTTCCTCTTTCTCCAGCGCATCCCACCAAAGGTTGTATTGCAGCATCCTTATTTGATCTACCTTTAAAGTATATTATTTATAGATAACTAAATCATTACTGGAGAAAATCTTTTAAGTGAATTATTAAAAAAAAAAAAAAAAATCACAAAACTAGCATTTGTAAACAAACATATGTAATTAGCTCACCTTTCAATGTGTTCCAAGAAGCCTTCAATTCCCCATTTCCTAAGTAACTCTAAAACTAAAATCTTAAAAAGATAAAAATTGTAGTGATATAAATGTCCTGTTTGCATACAATGGCATGAGCAGTTTCAGCATCCATTTTGTTAACAGGTAATCCTTTGGAAACCATAATCATATGAAATCTAATTGCAGCAGCTGATTAGTCATAAGTTTAGATGCATAATGCAAGGCTTTGAAAAAAAAACTACACTGTTGTTAGCATACCTCTAAATGGACTAGTAATCATCTCTACAGAATGTGGATTTCATGTGTCTGGTTTAAAAGTGATCGTATGGCAACCATTGGTTTGCTATCTAATACCTTTAAAAAGGTCTAAATTTACTGCTCAGACAAGAGGTATTATGCTTTCTATATAAGTCATTTGATGTGGGTGTTTTGGCATCACTTTAAGTAGTCAACCCAACAGTCAGCTTAAATTACAGTAACATGGAATTTGTAGGTGCGGAATGAGGACCCTCCAGTTGATTAAGGTCCTACTACATGCACAGAACAGTGAATGTGGTTCCCAAAACTATATAAAAAATGTTTCCTACAAAAATATCTGGAGAGCAGGTGGTCTAGGCATGCTCCATTGCTTTTTATAGGTGTTTGGATCCATATTTAATTGCTGTAATTCTAATGAAAATAAAATAACTAACAAGAAATTCATAATTGCAATTTATTTCTAGCATCTTACCTGAGTTAAAGTGCTTGTATGTAATGTTGAGGCCTGCATGTGCAAAACGATTCTATCAATAAATGGTTTTGGACCTGTTAAAAAGCCAATCCTTAAACTAGGATAAAAAGAAAAAAAGAAAGGGGTGAAAAGGCATGTTTGTTTATGTGAAATTTAAACCATAAACAAAATGTAGTCTAAATACCGTGGGTAGCATTTTCTACAATGTTTTAATTAACTAGTAAATGAACTCGTCACTATGGAACCAGTTATGATTCGAACTGGTACATGAACTGGTCTCTATGGAACCACAAAAATGTGACTTCTCATTATGGGAGTAAATTCAGGTTCTGAAAATTTCTAAAATTCTAAACTGTATTATTTTACCCAGAAGACAGGATTTTTGACATGGAGTCAGCTCTTATAACACGTCCATCTACGTCCATTGACAGGAAAGATGGAGCCCATGGCTAAAAGCAGACAAAACAGGTAAATGTAAAAATATTAATGAAGCACAACAACAGCATCTATATACACACACTAATATTATTGTACTATACCAAGAATTGAATCTATTACATCAGTACTGTATATTGTAGTACCCAAGCATGCTGATGGTGTGCCCTTTAAGTCTCAACTCATACAACAACATATACATTTTAAAACACCAGTTCCACCAGAATGAGGAAAAATAGTGGCATAGCAATCATGGCTACTTAGTATTTGTAAATGTTTGAATAATGATTTTGAAAGCTGTATTTCTCTTTGCTGATGGTAAACATAGTTTGGGGCATATGTTTGATTATGCTACAATCAAACTCTTCATCTACTTTCTATATTCATCAAATTTACATACTACTCTGTTTCAATTCACCATGAATGGAAAATCATGTCCATCATGTGTTGAAGTGACAATTTGCCAAAGAGATGTGAATTTGACCTCCCCAAATAAAAGGGGTGAATGGCAGAGTTTCTGTTAGTATTTAATAAAGAATTGTCTGTGACTATTTTCCTGGGACAAAATGGTAAAATTGCCCTTTTTTTATAATAATTTATGCACACTGACAATATGCTGTGATTAATGTAGAAAAAAAAGATAATAATGTTGATATTGTCTACTTTAAACCGATCCAGGGGGAGATGACATCACTTTGTTACAATATAGCTATCTATAGTGAATTTGCTATATCACTGCTTCTATTTCCCTGACTATACTGAGAAATTACTTCAGGACAATTCACAAATATTCTGGTTTAATAAATATGTATAGCTGACTTTATACACAAAAATTTACTAAAGTTGAAAATTATTTTTTCAGCTTTTTCACCCAAAAATCAGGCGAAATGGTTGAAAATTACATTTTCTACCTTTTTGCCAGATTTTTGGGCAAAAAACACCCAAAAAATGGTTAAAAAAAACGGCAAATTTGACCTTTTCACCCATTTTTCATGAAAAGGTTGTAAAGATCATTTTCAACTTTAGTAAATTTCGTCCTATGAATGAATTGCTGAATAGTGTGGCTAATTCACTTTGGGAGGTCAATTCACTATGTTCCTGGGTTTGAAAGACTAAAAACAGTGTACAGTGTCATGAAAAGAGGTTTGTCCCATCTAAGCCAATAATTGGAAGGAAAAAAACAAACAAAAAAGTGCTTTTTGGATTAGCATGGCATTAATTCCTGATTGTTGTTTGTATTGTGTCTTACTCTGGCGGTAATGTATTTATGAATTCAATGAAACAGACCCTTCAATTTATTAATTAAAACACACACAAAAATGTGAAAATCAGTGCGTTTACCTTGCTGAATTGAAGAAAGTAATAGGGATCATCTTCAATTATAATCAAATCATACTTTTGAGCAAGCTTAAAAAGACAAAACAAGTTATGAATTAAAATATTTAACACAATGAAAAATAGCTCTCATAGCCCCTCCTAAATTCTAGACAAAGTTCACACCAGTGGAACCTTTACCCCTATATTTATAACAACAGCTCTCTGCTGATTTCTTAAAACAAACTTAAAATATGCAGAAATATGCATATCTTAGTTATTTCAGTAACTCCAATGGGCATTCAATTCTAAAGATGATTCTTTGTGCATAATCTCTGATCTCCCATTCACCCACTGAACAGAAAAATGCATTACTTATCTGTAACCTCCAAGCACCATATAATTTGGCTTACTGACAAGAATGCTATTGAATTAGGAGCTGGCTTTCTGTCTGTCCTAGTGGGTTTTAGGCAATTGTGTTTTTTACCCATTAAATAAAGCAGCCTTAGCAGCAATGGGCAGTTAAAATGTTTAATTACATTTTTAAATATGGTGAGACTACATTGTGTGTTTTATACATAACTAAGGATCTGTGTGCTTTAATACCTTGTATATTTCCACTTTGCGCTCAGCAGACAATGAAGCTCCTGTTGGATTACAACCATTTGGAATTGTGTAAAGTATTTTGGGAGATGTACTTTTTGGTTTGCATACATCCTCTGGCTTCCATTTTGAAAGAACTTCTTTGAGAGCTTTAGGAATAATTCCATGCTGGTCAGTAGGAATACCAATGAGGTTGCAGCCTAATGGTTTAAGCTATTGAAAATTGATATTCAGTTATTTCAGTATCAAAAAATGACATGTTACATTAAACAAATTAACTTATTTTCAGTATTTCTATTTATAGATACTTTCTTGCAGAAGCTCCAAATGCCTCAGCTGCTTCCTCTTCAGCTGATCAGTTGGAATCTTGTGCCAGAGACTTGATCCACAACCTTAAGAATTCTAACTACCAGATAGAAGCAGGTGGGTGGGAGCTCTGTAACTAAGCAGGTGAGCTGAACCTGCAAGATTATGATTGGTTATTTAGAATTATCAAGTCTTTCCAAGCTGTGCTGCTGAAAAAGAATTAGGTGATAAGAGAAAAAGTAGTCTGCAGCAAAAAACTCATTTGCATCATTTTCAATTTACAGTCAGTTTTTTACTGAAGGTCCCTCTCTCTCAACTATTTCCATTGACTATTCTCAAGCCTGTGCTTGTAGCCCAGGGAGATTGCTTCTTTACATATATATTATCTCTGTTCTAGTTCTCATGTGCTCACAATTGGGCCTGTATAAGGCACACTCATTATCTGCCCTCAGAAATCTCTAGGTCTCTGCTACATATCTGTAAACCTACAGATGCTAAAAAAAAGACCTCCACATTATGTGACCTTAGGTGGTAAAACAAATAACATGCAAATGCAACAAAAAGGGCAGAAAGAATAAAACAATAAATAGAGACACTCACTGCTGATAGGGTTCCAGAGTAAGTCGGTTCATCTAAAAGAACGTTATCTCCAGGGCTTACCAGCATTTCAAATACCTGTATGGGACATATAGATGATTAAACTTGAAATGCATAACATATTTATCTTAAAAATTATTTTAGATAAAATATATAGTATTGTTGATGTGCAATATACAGTATATATATATATATATATATCCTATTGTAATAACTATATGACAAGGTAAATGTTTCCCCCTGTACAAGGTTTATGTATAGATAGTTAACTGTTAATGAACTGCCCTCTATACTATTAAGGACACCACGTGATATAGTTAAGTTGGACTCTCACCAGACATAGGTAGATTACTCGTGTTGTACAAATATCCACCAACAAGCAAGAGGACGACTCCTCTGGACAACCTCACTGGAACATCACAACTCCTTTTGACTCAATGTATATGGGAAGATGGAAAAAACGCCAAAATGGTGTAATAACGTTTTTATTTTAAAATTTAAAAATTAATATTAAGAGGTGCACTCACATTT
>WMED01023638.1:0-11406 GCA_019650415.1 Pipa parva
ACAACAACTTCTTTCCACTTACAAAGAAAACTATTCTGTAACACATCAATTAAAAATCCAAAGCCGACATTAAACAAGTTTAAAAGAAAAATCATAAACAAAGTATTGCCAAAGCCAATATTAGATTAGGTCAAATTAAAAACATATTCAAGATAGGAAAAATGATGCCCTTCTATGGACTATTTATGAGGTAAAGCAAAGATTGAGGGGGTTATTCACTAAAGTCCGAATTGTTGCGTATAGGTTCGCATCTTTATAATGAGCTAAAATTATAAAGATGCAGTCGCATCTTTATAATGAGAATATTGTCGCAGTCGCGACTTTATTATGGGAAAATTGTCGCAATCTTAACATTAAAAAATTTGTTGTGACTTTACAATGGGGAAATTGTAGCGGATTTACTATGGGAATCCGCTGTTTGTGAATTCGACAGTCGAATTCGCACCTTAGTGAATAAACCCCTGTAGGTTTCAAAATAACAAGGGCCTATCCTGGGCTACCTTACGGTCCAGGGAAAGAAAGGGACGAGCAATTATTTCTAAAAAGTAAAATATCAGTAAATATAAAAAAGCGAAGTGCATATTGTTGATGTATTATCATGTCTACTTGCTTTCTCAAATAAAATATATTTAACGTTGCCTAGCACACATTTAATAGGCACATACATCTTTATTTTAGAATTTGAGAGCTTCACTTAATATGATACGCAATTAGGCAAATTAGCATTTGTCAGATTTATATCTAAAATATATTTTCCGTCAGTTTTGAAATTTCCTGTAAAATGTCCACTGTGTAAAGGAGTAGCTCAGTTGCTGTTAGACTGATGGGAGTCTTGTGGACGTAACTCTTTGCAATGTCAGCTTGCTGTGACCCTACCATATATATATATATATATTGCTTTATCATCTGGATACTAAGGTAACTGAAATTAAAGTGTAACCTCTGTGGATTCTCTGTGTTTGGAAATGTAGGTAAGATTGCATGACCTCTCGTATTCACAACATGTACATAAAAAAAAAAAAGCATGGTTTGAAACTACAGAATTACCATCAAAAGTAAGAGCAGGTAAGAAAACAGCACATCTTTGTTTATTCAGTAAGGCTTATAACATGTAAGATCAATGACAATGAAGTAAAAGGATGTAAGAAATCTTATACTAGGGCTAATCCTTTGAATATACCAAAATAACGAGTGTTAAGTATCAACATTTTAAACACCAGGACAGAAATATGTTTTGGTGTTGTTGTCTTGAGGTAATGATAGCTTCTAAATGCAAATTCCCCCCCCCACCCCCACCCCACTCACACACGCCTCGAAACATTGTGCTCTTTATTTATGGATATTCAGTTATTAATAATGGAACATTAAGGGGGAAACCACTGAAGTATTTAAGCTTTTCTACATTATTACATTAGCCACAGTCAATCAAGGAAAAATTTAGGGCTCCTTAACAACTTCTGATTGTTATAGTACTTTCAGTGGACCTATCCCTCTAAAGTAGTCAGTAACAGTTTCTGCTGCAGCATTAAGCAACCTAGCCTCTGAAAGTGACAGCATCAAAGAGTGATGTAGCACAACACCTTAGACCACTTAGACCAACTCTCCCTAAAGTGTAACATAAATAGTCTTTTGTTTGGGTAGTTATAAAGTACATTGTCCCACAGTATATCTCCAAAGCAAAGACAGCTTTGATGTGGACATTTTTTGTCATTCCACAAGTGTCTGTAGGACATTGGCAGAGCTCAATTAAAAACATGAAACACCCTTCCTTAAACTAATTCAGGAGGTCATTATGAGATGCAATTGCCTTTTAAATGTCTAGTTTCCTCCTCCCACCCTTAGTTTTAAAACTCATCCAACCTTTTTGCCATATTTTTCCTAAACATAACTGCACCCTCTCCATTTAATCCCTACTAAAGAACCTGTAGAAATGAAAAAAAAAGGCTCAGGTTTAGAAAAGAAAAATTGGATCAGGAACCAGTTCTTGAGTCCCAGAACTGCTTATCATGTAGCACATTACAAATGTAAAATGGATAATTTAAATCTAATTTGTACAAATAATTTTTTTTTTTTTTGCATATTGGGGGTTAGGGTCTAGGGGGATTATTATGTCACCATAATATTAAAAAAAAAGTTAACAATACACTATCTTTCTTTTTATAGTCTGGTGTTCTGAAAATGTTTTCATAGGGGCCCATAATTCTCATGTCCTACATTCAGGGCTTGACCACAGGATATATTGCTACATTAAGTAAAAATAACACTGTTGTTGAGCCATGGTTATTAATTATACATTTCTATTGCTACCACGAAATACAACACATCAAGCACAGTAAACAGACACAAAGTTCCCACCCAGTAACACAACAAGAGCAATCTATTATTAATATATCCGCTTAGCATGACGGAAGAGCAATACTACAAATACTGTTGATTACTCACAAACTTTAGGGATAATTATTATGAGGGATAAATGATATTAAAGCTTAATTGAACCCCTATACGCCAAATAGTAATGACTTTAAATGAAGGAGAAATGCATTTCTTTATATATACAAAATCAGTGCTCTCTACAAAATGATCCTTTGAACTTCAGAGACAGTTAAAATGTTTAGCATTTCATTAAATCATTATTACTAAATTCAGCTTTAAAAATAAATGCTTCAGTAACTTTTTTTTTTCAATATTAGACTGCATATATATAACAAGTCAATTAAAATATTGCCTGATGATTCATTTAGTTAACTTATGATAATGGGCAAGGGTCTAACCCCATCATATATGTGATCTATGTGCTCTTCAGAAACAAAAGATATCACAGTCATTACTTGTCAGCACAATGACCTAGACATAAAGCCTTGTAGTTATGAATATGTATGCTCATTTGGAACAATTACACACATTTTAAGTACATACTTAAATGACCTTTCATCCTAAAGAATTTGCCAGTGAATGGAAAACAGTTGGCAAAAGAAATATTTCTTTCAGCCAACTCTTTGGCAGGAGTTAATACAAACTCATGTCTCCATGGAGTAACTAGTTCACAGTGAACCATATTATTGGAAGCTTTGTAAAATACTTTTAACCAAAATCTCCGACTTGTTTAACCACTGAAATGAATGTCAAACATTAAAGGGAAACTAAAGCTTCAGAAAATCCTTAGAAAGATTTAGACTAAAAACGATGTTCTTGCAGCTCAACAGCGTTGAACACTGATGCCTGTAAAGTTGCCACTGGAGGTAGACATCTTTATTCTCTGTATATTCCTCCTTCCTTGGCCAGTGGCTCTGCACATGCTCAGTCTGTACTTCTTGGGGACTGGGGAAAATAGTTTGACTTAAAAATAGTGTTACAACTGTTAAATAAATCTAGCTTTTAGCCCAGACCACTGCACTGTGGAGCTTGGATTGTGCGCAAGCCTGCTGCAGTTTCATATAATGTATTTAGCAGAAATTAACCATACCCCTCCCCCACACTGGAAAGTTTTCTAGTAATGTGGTCTGTGACTGCACTATAGACTGCAATATTTTTTAGTCCAGCTATATAATTCCTATCAGCCCTGTATGATGTCTATTTTATACATATTAGGTTTAAAGGAATGGTTTCACCAGATCATCCTTTTATCAGTGGGAAAAAAAAACTATAAAATATACAGGCTGTATGGATAATTATTAACTTATTTATCCTCATAAAACATGGTTAATTGCAGTAATCAGCTCCATCTCTACACTTAGGAAGTTAGTCATCAAAGTGTGAATTTTCATCTATTCACCACTTCTACAACTTTGCATATTCAGCAAACTCTATAATGTGGAGAATTCACATACAATTTGACATCTTAAGACAATCACAAACTAACGCACCCTTTTGCATTACTTTGTGTAGAGTTTTGCCTATTTACAAAATGTTGGGGTGTGTTAAAAGTAGCAAATTCAGTAAGGCGCATTGTTCCAAATTCAATGATTGACTTTTCCAGCCCAAAGTAACAAAGTTGAGGCTGATGGCAGTAAAATGCCAGTTTGGCATAAAGCGAATGTACATTAGAATGACAGAGAATAGCTGGTGAAAGCCCAGGAAACTGCAGTTGTCAGTGAGTAATGGCACTTTCAGGGTAGACAGAACAACAAGTTTTACTTACAGTGCTTGACAGGTCTGAAATTTGTAAAGAATGTCATGTGGTAAATTGCATCCTATTAGGTTTGAGGACCTATGATGCCTAAGGTCATCACAACAGTTTAACTCTGGACATTGTGTTACTGAACTTCCGTAGACATGGAGCACACAGCATGCAGATGGGCAATAATATGTCCTGCATACAGCTATATGTGTAAGACAAGCAACATCTTTCAACTACTTGCTGTCACTTGTGATACTCCAATTCACTGCACACCATGGCTGGAGTGCAGTCTGCTAATTAGGATTAACTACACCTTGGAAGTATTCCACAGGTTCAGTGCACAGTTAGTCAGTAGCCCTGCCTCATGATCTAATTGGTAAAACATATCACATGATAAATCAGTCAATCTGCTGCACATGTGCTCTGTGACATAAAATTATTTTGGTTTCTTTAAGACTTACCAAATGAAGGTTTTGAAGCTTTAAAGCTTTCTAACATTTTTGTTGGTTTATGCTCCTTTAATTCTCTTCAGATTTTGCACCCACGCCATAGACTTGGCACCTGGAACATGTGATCTAAGTTGGGTGGCTCGCTCTTCTGTTCTATGGTGCGACATTGTATCAAAGATGCTGCACAGGTAATTTGTTTTCCCTATTTAAAGCCCTGTCTTTCCACTGTGAAGCCTAAAACAGGAAGAAGCTCCGACTGTGCAAGAGCGAAATGCATCCCATTTCAGCTTCACCCTCCGCATCACCACATACGGCTTTTATACTTCTTTTTTTCTATTTGTTTCAAGCATTGACCACATCACTGGTCTCTGATTTTTGGTCTTTTACTCAGGTATTTTGTATTCTGTGCATTACTATGGTTAACGTTTAATCATTTTCACAGTCGTATATTTTTTTTGAATATCATGGAGGGTAGGAGTTCTGCCCTGCTCCTTTTAAATTGTTTTTATATTTATTTTTTGTTGTATGACATTTTCTTCTTTATACATTAAAGATTTAGCACTGTTAAGTTCATTTGGTAGTGTGTGTGCTTTTTCTTAGAGGATCCTGTTTTCTCTGTGTGGGTTCTAAGTCTTGTTTTATTGTGACAAAGTGGAAAAACACGGTATGGTTTATATTTAACCCAGTAATTAGAGTTGAGTGGTTTGAATTCATATTATTCTGAGTAAATATGACACTGGAAATTAGAGTCAGTTATAAATGTTATTTGAATTACCAAAATGGTCCACAAGCCATTTTAAGCCACAATAACATTTGTGGATTAATCTGAAACAAGATTAACTACTACTTCTGCACTGCAGAAAATCACATTTTGTGTATTTCAGCATAACATCAAATCCGAAAAAAATCAAAATATCAAACAGCAACATATAACCCATAATGCTATGTTTAGAATACTATATTTGTGAATGAAAAAGTCTATTATTAGAAGAAGGGTATAGAAAGAGGTGTAGCATTGGATGAGATGGAGCATTACAATAAAAGTGTTGTGTCACATGACAGGAAGGAGTAATGTATGGACAACTGGGATGGGAATTTTTTCAAGAAAATCAGCATTGGTGAGCAACTCCAGCATTCAATTTTTTTTTTTCCTTTTGCATTAACTAAACATGCTATCTCTTGAAAAATCTATAAGCATGGTCGTTGAATGTCTAAGATAAATTATTTCTTCACAGATTTTACAATCTGCAATATAAATTATACAATGTCCAACAATAGTTCACTTATTAAATTATCATAAGGACTATGAAAGTGTTTAGGTTCCTGAAATAAGTAGTGTTAGAGCTTCCCCTTGAGGTAAGTCACCTGCCTCCTGGAAGGCTATATTTAGTGTTACATTAATGTTTATAGAAAGAGGGTCTTGGCCAGTCCTTAAGGACTTCGAAAAAGATAAGCAAGAATCCAAAGAGGATTTCCCTTAAAGAGACCTGCACCCCTTTATCACTGTTAAGGATTTCATAATATACCAGACAGACAGGTGATATCCTGTCATAGTGTGTGGAAGACTAAAAAATGGACTCAAAGCAAGTAAGGTAGAATATCTCTCAAAAGCCTGTGTCACGGGCAGAAAGCAGACCCTCTATACCTCCGTGGGGTTTGGCATAGATACACTGCGAGGTGCAGAGTCTAAGAGGTCCCTAGTGAGAGTGAGAACCAGACTTGAAATCAGAGAGGACGCTATCTGGAGTACTGTCACTTTAATAGAGACCCCAAAGGTAACAGGAAGGCAAGGGAATCCACCAGGAGACACAGTAGGATATAACTGAAATAATATGCCAAAACTGTAGGAGCCTTTTACAAGCTGGAAGCTTAGGCACTGAGTGCCCAAACAATCCAGCTTTGAAATCTCCCGCTGCATGATAGCGCATCGGGAGTGCTTCCGACACGTACGTGTCAAGGGAGCGTGCCGGCAGCACACACGCTGCCGGCACGCCATAAAAGCCGCACAGATGTGACTCGTGCACCTAGGAGAAGATCTTGCACAAGCCGCTCTGTCAGGTAAGTGGCGAGCACGGCAGCTAACGCCGACCATGACAGCTTGTCTTATACAATGAACTGTTAGTCCATATAAAGTATCATATAATACTACAGTAATCATCCCTGTAATCATATAATACTACAGTACTCATCCCTGTAATCATATAATACTACAGTACTCATCCCTGTAATCATATAATACTACAGTACTCATCCCTGTAATCATATAATACTACAGTACTCATCCCTCTTACTATTGGAACACTCAAAGTTACTAAATTTAGTGTCAAAGCACAAAAAGGTGTGCAGCTGCCCTTAAGTATTTTCTTTATTTCATATCTATGAATGCATAATATTAGGTAAACAAACAAGCTAGTGCGTAATCCCTGAGTCTGCTTTACTCCACTGATACTCTGTACTAATTATTCATTAATCAATCATTCATTCTGTTTATCAACTATGGCATCATTTCAGTCATGATAAGTGTTGTTGTTTACCAGCAGATGGACATTCTTTGGTTAAAATAGCAAAGTTACAAGCTTCCAATTTTATCCAACAGGAAAAGCAGCATCATTGCTGATGATAAGTCTATAGAGAGGCCCTTGAGTAATGCAAAGGGATTACAACATCTGACCAGCCCAATGAAAGTCATTTACTACTTGTAGCTAATCAGACAATCAATCATTTAGGGCATGTTGTGTTTAGAGACATTTTGCCTCTAAGCACAACTATTTGCATTCCACTGATATGAGGAAGAAGCTGACCATTAGCAGGTTATCATCCCAATTTGCCCCATCAAATGCAACGAAAAAAGTAATAATGGGAAAACTGAAAAGAGCAGTAACATATAAGCTGGTGTCTCGACAGTCAGCAACATGCAGGTTGTATTTTAGAAAATAAAAAACCTCATAACCTCTTTTTCAAATAAATCAAAGTATGTTTGAGATCTGCATAAAATCAAACTGAAAAATGGGTTTATCAAATCAAATATCAAACAAGGAAATGACAGATGTGATGCCGAAAGATTTTAGAAGATTCCATCAAAAACTGGTGGCCACTCAATCATCATTGCTTACATCTCAGTGGATTTGGGCTCATCTACACCCAACATCACCATCACCAGGAGTTTGTATGTTGTTTCTCCCATAGGGGGTAATTCAGCAATGTGCGAAGTGAGTTCCGGATCCTTCGCATCACTTCGCACACACTGTTATGCGCTCGCTGATGTCCTGCATGTGAACATCAGCGAATGCTTTAAAGGGATTCCAGTCTTGGCGAGACCACTCGAGTCGCCTCATCAAGACTGGAATCCCTTTAAATTGTTTGTTGATGTCCGCGTGCAGGACATAAGCGAGTGCATAACAGCATGTGCGAAGTGATGCAGAGGATCTGGAGCTCACTTCACACATTGCTGAATTACCCCCTATGGGAGAAACAACATACAAACTCCTGGTGATGGTGATGTTGGGTGTAGATGACCCAAATCCACTGAGATGCAAGCAATGACGATTGAGTCATATAAATGCAATACAAACAATATATAATAATGGTATTAATATAAGCTGCTATTTTCAAGCTTATTTATATTTTCTGTATTAGTTATTTCTGACTCGAAGGCAAATAAATCAGTTACTTTACTGTTATGTAAGAAATCATTTGAATAGATTTTACAGTTAATTCTTTTTTTTCATGCTTATTCTAAATGATGACACAATAACAATCTGTTCCATATGCTGGAATGCAGTAGACTGAATTTAATGAACCCTTGACTGCCCAAAACTGACCTTAATAAGTATAATTATTTATTAACTCATTTATTTTACTCAAATGTAAAACATGCCATTCGTATGCACACACGTATGAGGAAAACAATTTTTATGACATGGAAAGAATAGATTTGATGGAATTCATTGTTTAGGGTATTCATTGTATAGGCCAATGTTAAAAGAAAAAGGCATGACCATAATAATCAGTGATGGTGCATGTTGACTCATATGTCAATGTCAATAATTCAAGTCAACATTTTGATGCAATTGTAATTGTGCAGAGCTGTCTAAAGCAATGTCAGTCATGCAGGAGAGGTTTGCTCTCAATAAAACACATTGGGGCCAATTTATACAATATTTGAGTTGCTCTGAGTACCAATGGGATGCATGCCAGGATTGTATAATTTCAGGGAACTGGCATTCATATTCAAGCACAACAACAATCATTTTACTATTTGCTAGGTTAGTACACAGCTTATTTCAATACCGTATATATATATATATATATATATATTCAAATAAAACATACTGATTATTCCCATCAGTAATCTTACATGTAGATTCTATACCAACCATATATAATACTAAGCTGAATTCACCTAAATACAATTCAGACCTTTTAGAGATAAATTTTCAGATTTATATTTGAACAGTCACCAGATTACTAGTCAGTAAAGCTATGTCAGTCCACTCTGTGAATATGTGTTGGCTGATAGAATACATATTAATACAGTTTATTTATAAAATCTTACATGGCACTGTCCAGTTACCAAGGGATAACAAACCCAAAAAATGTCTTAATACAAAATAGTAAAAATGTATAGGGGATTGTGATATTGAGAGGACAAATCTAAAGCTAATGGGGGGCTTCTGGTTTTCAACAGAGGAAGGCAGCAGGTTATGGTAGCAAGTTAAATGACATGGATACATATTTTAAAGGTGTCTAGAAAAATATAAAAATGAGATATAAGTAAGGAGTTCAAAGGTTAGGTGCAGAAAAGTATATTTTAATATAGGTGCGAGAAAATAAAAAAGGTACTGAGTTTCAGGAGACATCATGGCAATGTGTGGAAGTACTGGCATATGGGAAAATATGTAGCTAATAATGTCAATTAATAATAAATTCAGGCCTGAAAAAATTATGGGCTTTATCATAAATTCTGTAGCAGTTTTGCAAAAGAGATGAATATCTATTTTGTGGGGCCTTCAGTCTTTCTAATCCTGAATATTCTTCTTGGTGAGAGATTTCCTAGAGTTCAGGAAATGACCAACAGGAAATGCAAGTCTTATATTGGGTTATGATGAGCAATGGCTGACTTACTGTACTTACAGTACATTGCAGTGGGAAGCTCGTACCCAGTTTTTATTTGCATGAGCAGAGTATGCCATATCATATTCAGTAGTAAATTGTGACCCTTTTATAATCCAATTCATATATTGGGAGCTTAGTAGATGGTACATATGGGTTGAATAGAACATCTGTGGCCTAATACAAGGTCAGATTAAAAAAAACATTACAAAGAGATAAACTGTCTCTTACTTGAAGGCGATGGCCCCAAGGTAAAAGGAGCTTCTTTATACAAAGTACAATAGTTTAAAGGTATCTTGAAAATAGAAGAATGTGCAAACAAATCAGGCTGCACAAATTCAGGGTATCTACTATAAAGAAAATACTTTACACCACATAGAAACTCAAACAATGGTGAAAACTTGAAATTGTATTCTACTCAGTTAACTAAGAAAAAAAATATCACTTCTATTCTACCTGTTTCAGCCACAGTTATAAGAATGAAACCGTCTGGATTGGATTCATGATATAACCATACACAGTCTATTCTACCTGTTTCAGCCACAGTGATAGGAATTAAACCGTCTGGATTGGATTTATGATATAAACATACACAGTCTATTCTACCTGTGGTTTCAGCCACAGTGATAGGAATGAAACCGTCTGGATTGGATTCATGATATAAACATGCACAGTCTATTCTACCTGTGGTTTCAGCCACAGTGATAAGAATGAAACAGTCTGGATTGGATTCATGATATAACCATACACAGTCTATTCTACCTGTTTCAGCCACAGTGATAGGAATGAAACCGTCTGGATTGGATTCATGATATAAACATACACAGAGTCTTCCCTATAACTGAATGAAATTTTTTTTTATTGTATTTTATTAATAAAACAATTCAAATTTATGCCAGAAAGCTAAATTATAATCCAAAAATTATAACTAGGCAAAACAATTGTATTTATTTTGTTTTATTACAAAATAATGAATATCACATGGGTAAAATCTTTGCACCGTATTCATTATCCTTCATTCCCTAAAAAGTCAATGGCGGCCAACATGTCAAACTCTGGTTCAGACATTTAGGATTAGGGACCAGATTGTAAATTTGATTCAATCCTTTCTCTTACATCTCTCAAGCCCTTAATTAATTCTGTTGTTTTTAATTAAACAAAGTTCCAAGCATTTACATAATTCTTACTACAGAAATAACCAAAACTAACAGACAGTTAAGTAAGTATTACTCATGGCATTATTTTCTTAATGATGTAAAGGAAATTGACTAATGGACACTGTTGCACATAAAGATAGCTAATTACCACTTTATCACTAATTAGGTTAATGGGCATTTGGCACAGGAAACTGGTTGCTGAACAGTTTGCACAGAGATTTTTTTGTAATGGGTACTGTATATTGGACTGAAAGTTCAGTGCACACTACAAACTGATTACAGTATTGGCACATATTTACCGGAACTTTACTAATGGGTAACAATGCATATAAATTAGTTTAGCTGGTACACTGCAAAGGATCTCGGTTAGTTGGTACACTGCAAAGGATCTAGGTTAGCTGGTACACTGCAAAGGATCTAGGTTAGCTGGTACACTGCAAAGGATCTAGGTTAGCTGGTACACTGCAAAGGATCTCGGTTAGCTGGTACACTGCAAAGGATCTCGGTTAGTTGGTACACTGCAAAGGATCTCGGTTAGTTGGTACACTGCAAAGGATCTAGGTTAGCTGGT
>WMED01023640.1:0-11405 GCA_019650415.1 Pipa parva
CCGTGTTTATGATTCCATCTTCATCTGTGCCGCCGACTCTAAGGTGTCCTGGAGCTGAAATCCGTTCTTCTCCTGTCAGTCTGCAGCCCGGCGCCACCATCTCCTAATAGTCACATGGGAGAGCAACGCATCATCAACCCGCCTCCCCGTTTCAGCTCCAAAACACCTTAGAGTCGGCGGCACAGATGAAGATGGAATCGTAAACACGGAAGCACTTCTAAACAGGTAAGATATTTCATTTTAGGGCCAAAATTGAAAATAAAATGCATTTAATAAAAGTTATTAATTCGTATTTACTAACATATATATTTTTTTCAATTTTTCCCAGACTGTTCCTTTAAATCAAGATCTAACAGGGATTTGATTGGAGGAGCTATAATGTCAATCATCATTTAACCCAGCCCAGCCCAACTCTGGGAAAGAAAAGTCAGGCTGACAGGGAAGATGACAGAGAGAAACACTGTATAAAGTTACATTTAAAAAAAAAAATACATATATATTTACAAAAACATTTAATTCATTAGTAGAACCTAAATTATTATTAGTTTTGAGGTGACAGGTGCACTTTAATCTCTGTAAAGCACTGAAGAAGATGTCAGTGCTATATAATATTCAATAGATATTATTTAGTATATATGCATAATATATATAATATAACAAAACAATGAAAATCATTCACTCTTTGACAGCATCCACTATCCAATATGTTGGATTTTTTATGTACTGAGAAATGCATTTTAATGGAAATTGGAAGAAAAATTTATTTTCCAGTTATAACAAGAGAGCACCATAGAACTGCAAATCATTTGTGGAGTTCTGTCTTACATGTATCAATAAAAACTTTTGTATTATACCCAGGAAATTTACATAGGATTTCTGCCTGCCTAGCAGCCACAGCTGTTGAAGGAATTAAGTGTAGTATTTGGGCACTATCAAGGTCAAATATGTACTGAGCAACCAGTTGGCAGTTCCCACTGGTATAGAGAGGCTAAAATATTGAAAGCCACCAATCTTTAACTGGTAGCTACAGGTTACCAGACTTATGTAAATGATATCCCATTTTGATAAATTTCCATATAAGTTTGTTATTAACTGATTCCATTTTATTGGCATCTGAGGAACCTGTGATATTACCACATCCAATAAATGATATTTCAGTAAAATTTTTTTATATATAATGCTTGCAATTGTTAGACAGTAAATCAAGCCTGAAATACAGATAGAGCATGCTTGACTTCAGCATCTTTAATAGAGAACCCCATCCATTTTACTATGAAAATAAAAGTTAGATCATGCTGAAGTCAATCCTGCTCTATATTGACTATTGTCAAAAGACAAAACAGTGCGTAAATGCAATAACTGAATGCACAATGACTATAAAAGGTTAGAATATTATTAATATTAAGAGAACACAGTCAATAAAACCTGTTTAATGCATTTATATGAAACGTAATACTACTTTAGACCATATTGATTTTACTTTGTGTGTTTATTACGGCAGCCTTTACCTAGATGCTTGTAGTGATTGTCAGATTAATAACCAATAATACATCCTGAGAGAAGATTATTTTGAACTTTTCATATACTTTTTTTTAAGTATTTCAATTTAGCATCTTCTGGGAGTAAAGTCTCTTACAGTGTCAGCTTACTGGTTACAAATAAGTGGGTGTTTTTGTTACTAATAATAATCTATTCTACTTTTGTGAGAAAAAATGTAATGGGAAAATAAACAAAACCATAAAAAAATAAAATACATTTTCTCATTGGGATGAGAATGGCAGCAGTGGCAAACCACGGCTCTTTACAGTACCCGTTCCTGAGCATTGTTTAGTCCCCACTACGTCTTTAAATAAATTGTTACAGAGCAGCACAAGCTACAAGCAGCTGTTAGGGTTTCCCTGAAAACAGTCCTTCCCTGATATATATTACTAATTGCTATTCAGCCAGAGAACCAGGTACAGTAGCAGTGCTCCTTGCTTTTTACCTGCCAGAGTGTTGAAACAATCTACATCATGGTGGTGAATCAACTGACCCTTTAGTGACATTGCTACCCTGCACAGTGCCACTCCTACCCTATGATGTCACTACTAGACATCACATTTTGTTTGATCCTGAATCTTATTTCCAACAGCCCCAAAGATAAAAGAAACAGTTACAAATAACCTTTAAGGGATCCTGTTCTACCTCTGCATGGTAGTTATTCCTACAAAAATGTAATGTTTGTATTCCTGACTTTCTGTAAATCCTTTAGTTTTTTTCTTTTATAATGGGGGTTGAATGTATAGCGGGCATAAAAGCATAGAAGGAATTTTCTTTATCACTGGGAAAATTTGATTTGGAAAAAGTTACAGAAATTTTTGTTCTTGTATAAGATATAATTTGTTAAAAAAAAGAGAAAAGAATAACTCAACTCTGCAATCCTCCAAACTACTATTAGACCTTGTGTTCACCTTGTATGGTCAAGTCTGCAATCCTCCAAACTACTATTAGACCTTGTGTTCACCTTGTATGGTTAAGTCTGCAATCCTCCAAACTACTATTAGACCTTGTGTTCACCTTGTATGGTCAAGACATTCATCTCCTGATGAACAGCTGAATCTGTAATCACAATTTGACGAGCACTCCAGGTGCAGTTTAAAACTAAGGCTTCAGATAGAAAATCACAAATAAAGATGTTACACATGAACAAATAACAGTTCAAGGCAAGCTTTTTTTAGGAATAATATATATTGTATGTATAGTATCCAAAGGAAGAGACATTGTTCCCTGAATGAAATACAGAATTAAGTAAATTCCTCTTCCAGTGAGGGAAGAGGTAAGATCCTATTAGTCTAGCTAAAGACAGAAGTTCTTTCATAGCTTACTTTAGAAGTGAAAACATAGCTACGCTAAATAACAGGGCAGACTTGAGATCCATCCAGGAGAGAATGGGTTTAGTACAACTAGGGGGTCTTTTCTAAGGCATCTCAATCAAGGTATAAGTGACAGTTTTAGAGCTAGGTCTCTTTGGAGACTGCTGTGAACAATTCCCTCCAAAAAAATACCTGTCTGGTGACTGCAATAACCATTTTTCTGCTGTGAAAGTTATACTGCCTGAAACTGTGTTTAATTTGTAAGTACCTGTATAAAGTTAATTCAGTTCACCTGCTATTCTATAAGTATTGATCTGTTACAAATAAACTGTTTCATTTCATGTTCAAAAGAATTCCTGGCACCCAGAATTGTTATTTGCTATTTTCTGTCCCCATATATATTAGCAAGAGCTCGAACCTGAAGAATAATTACACTGGTAGTTAAAATAGCGCTATTGCTGTTTCAGTAAATTTCAAATTGGTTAATTTTATTTTCATAACTAATTTAAGTATGTTTATAGAATATAGGTTGGGGGGAATAAAAATTGTGTGTGCAGGATAAGAGACCTCAAATGTGATCTTTTGTTCAAGGTCTAGTCTTTATATCTCACAATGAGTTGTGTCCTTTCCAGACTACCCTTTCAGACTGTACTGTAGGACCATGAGCTAGAAATCACCGTATGCACTTTAAAAATGAACAAATCTGAGCTTTAAGAATCCATATTTACATTATATTAACTAGCAGAAATATTAGACTGGGATACCCACTACTGATGGTGACAACAGGGGAGGATGTAGGAGGGGTGTGAACTTGGATAAGGAATTCCCTGTATTACGAACATGCACAGACACATTTAGGTCAAATAAATATTTATAAACTATAAATAAGTAAAAAGTAGATTTTTAAAGTGTATGTTCTGAAATGTGGCATATAAAATGGGTGAGCTTGAGACTTTGGTGGTTGGCAAATAGTAAGATTAAGTTTGCGTAGTTGACAAATGTCTTCATTTTCTCCATTGGACTATTAACATAACTGGATTTATACTTTTTCACTGGGATAGAACAGGTAAAAAGAAAGGTGGATGAAATGGAAACTAGTAGATGGTGTATGTGATAAAGAAGCATTATGGGTAAAACCAAATACACTAGCTATAGGTATTTGTTATGGACCCCTCAAAAAACATAGGAGATAAATGTTTAACTCCATACAAAAAGGTGAGACTTGCAGGGGATGGTACAGGGGTAGTAATGGAGGAATTTAATGGCCCTGTGTAGACTGGTCTCATGTTACTAATAGCATCTCTGGTACAGAAAAGCAAAAAAAAAAAAAACATTTGAAACATATTGCAGGAAAATTGGAAACTCAGTTCAGCAGGACATGTTGGTCCCAGGGCATAACTCCAGAGGGACTCCCCCCCACCATGAACACTTTTTCACTTGTGACTCCTTCTTGTCTCCTGGACAGGTCAATCACCCTAATTTATAAGGGTTAAGAGGGGAAAGAGTAAGGTACTCAGTTATTGCACTTCCTTTAATCCGCTCTCTAGGTCACCTGACCTCTGACCAATATCTACTGAGATATTCTAACCCTCTGGGAAACCTCGGTATATGTTATAGCCTTGTCTTTGCTGCATTAAGGATTCATGAAAGTAGATGGCAGCAACATACCATTAACGCACAAAAAGATTGGTCTTTTTTTTAAAAAAAAGTTTTCCGTATAGACAAGATAATCAGCATTGTTGGGAATCCAGCTCTCAGATTAAAAAACATCTCATTGTGTTAATGTAATGTTACAGAGTGAAAATAAATTTTCATTTGGGATCTTAGGCTCTTTTTGCCGCAGACACCTTGACAGGTTGTCCCCCAAAATACAAAAGCATATTATGTAGAGCTCTGTGTGATAAAGTCACATTTTAAAACAATAGCTCTCTGACTGAAGGATGACACTGGATGTTTTTCTGATGCTGCATATCCTGTTAATATATTGGTTCAAGAAAAAATGTACCTACTTTAATTAAAAATAATTTATACCAGGGGCGAGCAATTATTTTTGCCATTTGGCCGTTTGAATAGCCCGAATGGCTTCAGAGGGCCAGGGAGGGTGTGTCTAGCGTGGTGATGCCTACGGAGGTTGGCCACCACTCCCCCCCTGTTTTTTCTTCTTGCCACAGGCCTGTCTTAGGAGTCTGGAGGGTCGGGGGCCATAGTTTGCCCAGGTCTGATTTATACTAATGGTCTTGTAATGCCTTTTCTCAGTAATTATGTACTGCAAGTTTTCTCATTTCTATAGTTCTTCAGGATAAACTACTACAACAAAATATTAAAAAGTCTGATAATAAATAATGGGACACAGTACATTAATTTTACATTTTTTAAGGACATTAATCTTCCAGCATCTACGACATCTTCCAGCCTCATCATGAGCCAAGGAAATAAACACAAATGATTCACATCTTTATGAGAAAACATATGAAAGATACTGTTACAAGAAGAAACACTAATGAGAAAGGTATTTATGCTAAGCATACTATGAGTTGTTGGGTGCGACAGCTGTTATTTGCTTCTTCTAAATTTAATTCAGCCTCTTCTAAAAAAAATAAAAAATAATAATAATTAGGTTGTTGAGGCTAGTGATGATGCCAATAAACATTTGGTAGACTGGAGAATCATTATTATTTTTCAACCAAGCTGTTCCCAGTCTTCCTTTCAATTTACTTCAGCTGAATTCTTGCCTCTTTATCCACAGCAGCTTTTATGAAAGAACTTTATGTCAGGTAAATGGAAATGTACTCACCAGAACCCCAGACTTGTAGACAATTACAAATTGTTGGCTAGTGCAGCTGAAGCACCAGACATTATCAATAAATTCTACTGCTGAGGCAACTCTCACATTCTATACTGAAGAATAATACAAAAAAAAAGAAATTACAGAAAGTACAGATCTGACAGAGAGGGTTTAAAGGCTATTACGGCCAATATGAAGTATTTTCCCTTCTTTCCAAAATGGTTGTTCCAGACATTGGCATTGATGACAAGTGCAGCAGAGATTTGTATTCTCATAGTAGGTAGGTCAAGCATTTTAATAGTAGGATTCTAAATGTCAACTTTATTTTTAGCTAGAGAAATCAGTAAGGCACCTCTGATGCAAACAAGATTTTTTATATTACATACCATGGGATGGATTTACTAAGGATAATAAAATCCATCCAAGTAAAGTTTTCTGCTTAATCAAGGTCAGGGTTGATCCAATACAATGCACACATATTTCCCATTGGATCCATCTTCCTTGCTTGGGTTTAAGTGAACTAATCAAAGAAGCCACCCAGCTGGACTTCACTATAGTCACCCCATCCCTCTGATATTTAATTAAAGAGATGTTACTTTTTGTCTTAAAACAAAGTATCCAGCTTTACAGAGTAGATTAGCAATCAAATAATGTATTCTAATTGTGAAAAAAATGTATTCAAAGATTTTCTGTGCTTGCACGGCATATGATTTGCCTACGGTTTCTCTACAAATACAGCTGTCCTGTCTACTTTTATGAATGATAGAAGGTTACCTTTTTAAGAAAAATATAAGTGGCTACAGTGTATCAACAAACTATTGTTTTCATCAGTGCAGTCTGGTGACATTATCTGCACAATGCCAGAGATAAGATATGTGTGTGGGTATAGGCTTTGTATAAAAGCAAGACAGCCTGCCACAGGCTACAGCGCTATGAAGACCAATGTTTTCAATAGTATTTATTAAAGATTTGTTTGGTATCGCCATCCCTTTAATGCCAAAAACCTCAGAATTATCCATTGTGTAGGGCACATAATAAATGAGTTTAAAGAGCACTGAGGGGCTGCAGAGAATACAGCAGAGACTGGAACCTGCATTGCAACACTTTAATAATCAGCCCTGTAGCAATGAGGCTATTATGGATGGTTGTGTCTAACTAACTGGATGGAAACCCATTAAGTATAATTATAAGTGAAAAATAATCAAACATTAAATAATATGGAGAGGCAGAGGTGATAACTTTATATGTATAGGTCATTAGTCTCATAGGGCTACAACTGTAGTACTCTACATTTGAATCATGGGACATTAGTCTCTTTATATGCATGGGTCATTAGTCTCATAGGGCTACAACTGTAGTACTGTACATTTGCAATCAGATCTTTGCATCACGTTGATCAATTCTAGCTTAAAATATTTGTTAGGATGTTACTTCTTCTTTAAGTTTAAATTAAAAAAGTAAATAACTATGCATGCATGTTCAAAGTACTGCTAATTCATATTTAACCTTGATCGCAGTTATGGTGCCTTAACAGGCATCCTGCACATGTTCACTAGCAATTCTGGTGCTGTAAAAATGAGTCTGACTGAAGGAAAGACTGGATTATCCCATCTGTGCACTTAGGAGGACTACTTGTTGGTCTACTTCGAGAGCCAATGAACCTAATGCTACACTTTCTGGTTACTGTGCATGGCAGATGGTGGATGGCGCAGGGATATATGCTTGCATACCCAGCTTCCTGTTTTTTTTTAGTTATAAAGGGGAACCTAGAAATTGATAAGGTAATTGCTTTTAAAGTGTACTTGTCACCTAAAAACTCTAATACTAAATTAGGTTCTAATAATGAAATAAAAATTTTTGTAAATATATGTGTTTTAAAAAAAATGTACCTTTATACAGCATTTCTCTCTTTCATCTTCCCTGTCAGCCTGACTTTTCTTTGCCAAGTTGGGTGGGAGGGGCTAAATGATGATTGATATTATAGCTCCTCCAATCAGATCCCTGTTAGATCGTAATTTAAGAATTTTAACTTTTTAGAAAAAATAAATAAATGCATTTTTTTAAATTTTCTGCCGGACTGTTTCTTTAAAAGTTCACTTTAACTCTTAAATGCATTGGAGTCTTTCAGTTCAGTCAGGTGCTGGATAAAAAGACTTCCATAACATCTCAAATCCAAATGAAATAAATATCAGCACTCCAAAAACTGTAAATATTTATAGTCTATGACTAAGCGCTGTTTAGCCTGAAACACATAAGATTTACTTTGTAGTCTTTTGCTGTGCCGGATTTTACATTTCTACAATATAGGAGCAAGTTTTACAGTCCTTGGATTACCGATATTTATTTTGTTTAGATAATATACTTATCTAATAGATAGATGATATACTTACTAATATTTTATAGGAATAGACCACATGAGGATTAATTGGAAGGTGTTTACAATATAAAGAACTGAAAGAGACTACCTTATACTTACTGATACTTACCTTATACTTACTGATCATTTCCTCTGCTCCAGCACTGACTACAGCTTCCAGAACTACTGATCTTCCTCTCTTCCCTTCTAGCATTACGATCCTCTTCAACCTCAACAAGTTTTTTTCTTCTCTGCATGCTCAATCAGCAATGTTCAAGAGGAATCAGGAAATGAAGTATGCATGTTAACAATGGAATACATTGGGTTGTACCGGTGGTTAACTGATTTAGAGAAGTTAATATCAGGTTGTTGTTATTTATTCAGCTCAGGTTCAAAAATGTACATGATAATCCATGATATTTGAGTGATGTGTAAATCAAATATCCTTCTAAGTGCCTAGAGCAGTATTAGCTATCCATATCCAGACTGATTCATATCTCTGCATCATTAATTTTGTCGTGATGTCTGTCATGAAAAAGAAAACCTAGTGGAATACTTCAATTAAATAAGGGAGCAGAGGGAAATAAACATAATAATATCTGTTAATATTACAGGGAGCTTTGTCCAAGCAAAAGAACTGGAGTTTCCCAATAAGGAAGCTAGACTGAAATTCTGCATGTACGATATCCATGAATAAACAGCATATTTATATCCTTAACCTATAAGGTATTCTAGGAAAATAAGGGCATGAGTCTATCAGCAGAAAGGCAAAGGAGCTTTATTATAAATACTGTACAGCAGCATATTTATATGCAAAATGCTAATGTATGTATGTGTGTTACTACACTGTCACCTACAGAGAGCTAATTTTACAAGAGCAGTCATTACGTCATACAGCAATTAGGAGAGAATCTCCTTTCACTTTGTCTAATGTCCAAGGTTGCCTATTTTTCACATTAGCATTGGTTTCCTACCACTGTAATCCCACCATCAGTTTATGATATGTGAAGGCTACATTTCACCCATCACAGACAAGTCATATCCATGCAGAATTATAAAATACCCTACAATGTTCCCATTGGGCCCCTGGGTAAAATGCTTTGCCCCTTCCTACCCAAACACGTTGTCCCTATTTATGATTGTTTTCATAATTCTACTTCTTTTGCCTATTAATGTCTATCAGTCTCTGTGTGGGGGATTATTTGCTGGTCAATCTTAAGTTTTAATTTATTCTTACAATTCTTTCTTCTTTGGTGGGTTATCCCTGAAGACCTTGGGCTCCAGTGCAGCCACTACTGCTGGACCTCTGAAGCTACCCCCCCGACACCCTAGCATCCTCTGGTTTCACATAATCTGGACCAAATGACAACCTGTTTATCCAACCCTTTATGCAAGGTGCTCTATCCATAATGAAACCTTCACTTGTGGATATCTATACAGCAGTGATGCCCAACCTACGGCCCACAGACCATAACCGTCCTGCTATGCGGTGCTATCCAGCCCGTGGCCCGAATTCCTAAGCCTGAATTTTTGCGTATGTGTGAATTCAGCAGCGAAAGACAACAGACTGTTACTGTCACAGTTGTGTCTTTATAATAAGAATATTGTCGCAGTCGCGACTTTACTATGGAAAATTGTCGAAGTTGTAACTTTAAAATTTGTTGCAATTTTGAAGCGACCCGTGACACGTGTGTCGTAAATTTATATGGCCCCCAGGCTGAAAAAGGTTGGGCATCACTGAAATACAGCATACATTTTAGAGTAATACTATTAGGAAGCCCATCATTTAAATATAACTGCTATTAAAAATATCACTTGTGATTCTGCACTTATTACCCTCCTTCTTGAGTATGCCAGTATCTCTTCCATTTAGATTGCAAGCTCCCTGGGGCAGGGTCTTCCAACCTCTTGCCTCATTGTTTGCATGACATTTAAAAGTGCTGTCATTTACTTGTATGCTCAGAACTTTTCTTTTGTGTGTGTGTATTCTTAATGTATTGCTATGATGTTCACAGCTTTGAAACCTAGCAAAGCTAAATATTTTTTTATTATAATTAATTTATATAGTACCAACATCTACCATGGTACTGCACATGGCAAGTGTAAATAATAATACACATTACATTACTTACAAACCTGCAAAGTACAGCATCAATTATTAAGATGAAACAATAACCCATGGATTTGTTTTCAGTTGTTAGCCACCAACCCTCTCTTCTTCTTGCCAAACTATTTGGATTGATTGCATACTTGAAGTTGGTTTGCACATTTCAACTCTGGACTGTGTCATTTTGTTTCATATTTCAATCCACGGGTTGTATGCGACCTACTTTGAACTGTTTAGGATGACATAGCCCAGCAGATACTTTGGTCATTCTCTACTTTTGTCCATTTAATGAAGTGTAATTCTGTTTAGACTTTGGTTGCCACAAACATTTTAGTTCAAACCACCCTGGCTAGCAAAATTTCATAGTATGTTTATATTGTAAACAATAAACACAATATATACACCAGGGATTCTTTAACTAAACAACGTAATTCATGGCAAGAATTAGCATAAAATTCAACATCAATTTCAATGCAGATTACTCCGACAGTGGCTGTCGAGTTGATGCAGTTGCACCCAGTGGTATCCTACCCCCTGAGAAACCTATCAGATGTAAGGATGTTTAATTCTATCTTCTGTGGTCTATGCCTTTTTCACTCCTAAATGGGCATATCAGTCACTAATGAAAAGTGATACTGAAACCTGTGGTTTTTGTTCACCAATCTAAATATATTTAAAAGCTATCTGGAAATCATGTTGTAATTTTTTGTCAGTGGATTCTGTAAGCTATGGTCCCTTTCCTTGGCTCTGTGAGGTTGCCATGACAATGTTGTGGCCAATTTCCCAGCTGATCGGCAATGGTCTTAGTCTAGAGTTGTGTCCCTTCTGGAAAATTCTTACATCCAGACAGCAAACCAAGGCTCTTTGATTCAATCCTGTGTAGTCCCCAAGTTAGCAGATGCCAAGCATATGTTATACCATTCTGTCATTAATTTTTTATGACACTAATTGTGCACTGTGACATGTAGCGTGCATTATTTTCATTGCCTCAGCCTCACCATCTTTTAAACTTAAGCATCCTCAACTTTATTACTGGACTAGATACATTACTGCAGATTTGTAGATTCACCTTTCATCAGAGAACCACCATGGAATTGTAAACATATCAGTGCATATGGAGTAAGGGGACTAGTCTGACTTTGTGCTACTTCCGCATCTCTAAAATGATCTAGCCTAACCCACTCGTTTGTTAACTGTGGACTTTCAAAGTCTGCTTCCTTCCAAAAACTTTGTTCAGCTGATCCTATGTGTCACGGACTGAGGGTGGATCCACTGTACTACCTTGGAGTTTGGCGTAAGGTACGC
>WMED01023642.1:0-11405 GCA_019650415.1 Pipa parva
CTTGTAGAATGGGATCGAAGTTACTGTTATGTTGCAGATGCCAACCAAAGGCGATCTTTCCTAAATTGTGTGGAATGCTGGAGTACAAGGCTGTGACATCCATGGTGAGCCATGTATAAGATTTTGACCATATAAAATCATGAAAAGTGTCTAATAGTTGGTTCGTATCTTTCAGATATGAGGGTAAGGTGTATACCAGAGGTTGGAGTAAAGCATCCAGCCAGGACCCCAAGGGTTCTAACATGGAGCCCCATCCTGAGACAATGGGTCTGCCTACTGGTGGCCTTTGTGGTTTATGGATTTTAGGTAGATGATAAAAATGTGGTATTTTAGGATTGGCCACCAGTAGGCGATAACTGTCTGAAGAGTCCAGGATGCCCTGCTTAATGCCCTCATCCAGCAAGGCTGTTAGACCCACCAAAAAGGTTTTGGTGGGATCATTCTTTAAAAGGCGATAGGTATTAGTATCAGACAATTGTCTCAATGCTTCGTAGATATAATCAGAGGTATTGAGTAACACAACTGCACCGCCCTTATCAGCTTCCTTTATAGTAATAGATGGATCTGATCTCAAATCAGTGAGGACTTGGCGTTCTGACCGTGTAAAATTTATAGTTGAGTGTGTTTTATCAGTTATATTATTGGCAAGTTCTGTCAATTCATCCTCCACCACCTGTTGGAAGGTGGTGATGCATGGCGGACGGGCCTGTATAGGGTAAAAACAATTCTTTTATTTAACATTAACTTTAGGCTTGAGTAATGGATTATCTGACGCTGTTGGCGGTGCAGTTGGGTCAGACAACTCCTCTAAGTCTCTTAAGGCAGAATAATCAGAAAAGGTATCAAAATAAACAGTATCACTAGGTAAAAGTGTGGAGGTTTCTAGAGGGGAAAGTGAAGTGGAGGGTGAGGGAATAGAACCAGTTAGAAAAGGTGAACAGGATTGTGAGATAGACATTGAATCAACATCAGTGGGCGAATCAGTGTTGGTGAAAAATTTTTTTAAAGTAAGTTTGCGTACAAATCTATTAATGTCCACAAGTGTAGAGAAAAGGTCAAAGTGAACTGTGGGTGCATAGCCCAGGCCCTTATTGAGTAAGTCAGTCTCATGATCAGTCAATAATCTATCTGATAAGTTGACAACTGGGTTGGAAGACGAGCGGATCGAGCCTTGGTGAAGCGAGTGAGACGACGGTGAAGCGGTGGGGCTTCGTCTGGATCTTCTAGTTCCCCATCGTGTCTTCTTTTTTGCTTGTATGGCGTATCCTCCCAGTTTTTTTGATTGCGTAAATCTCGTCGTGAAGGAGTAGAAGAAGAAAAAGGGGGTGAAGATTGCGAGCTGTGCTCACTAGTAGAGTCGTAGCCCTGTGTGTTGTCAAGGTCGCTATCACTGGTCTCTGTAAAGGTGACTCGTCTCTTGCTTTGTTTCTTTAAAATTGATTTGGGTGAACTTGTGGCACCTCTGTATGGTGTGGTGTGCCAATGGTATACTCGGTTATATTCATAATCTTTTGTGTCACGAAGAAACTTCTTTTTCTTGATGTCTATGATGGATCGTTCATACTTATCCAATTGTTCATCCAGTTGTCGGTCATAAACTAATAAAGTATCTTCCGTCTCATATTGTGTAATGTCCGCTTGTAAGGTTTCAATTTCTTGTTGTAGATCCACCAGTTGCTGATCTTTATATTGGAGTAGTACTTCAATCAATTTGAATGAGCATTCAGATAATATCTGGTTCCATTTCGTCGCAAGAGTGTGGTCTTTAGGGATGCAAATTGGGACTTTTTGTAAGCGAAGTCCCCGAGGTATCCTCTGTACATCCATATATTCTTTCAATGTCCTTATGTCCCACCACACTCTAGTCTCCTTTTTGGTCAGATTTTCTAATGTTTTAAAGACCCCTCCAATCCATCCATTTAGCTGTATTTTTCACTCATTTTTTATACCCCTACATTACTCACGCACACAATTTTTATATATATTTTTCCCACACACTTTTTCCTCACTTTTTTCTAATTTACACCACTACACACCTTTTCATATCTTCATATCTTCAGTTTCAGAATTTCCGTTATGTTTACCAACATCATCCACAAATACATTATTTATTTATTATTAAAGACACATATTTACCATTATAATTATTTTACATTACTTTCTAACCATATCTAGTGGATACACATCCATACTATACTAATATCCATATGATGTTTCAACTTTACTTCCCCTTTACACCCACTTTCACAGATAACGACTTTAATCTCTTAGCTGCTTGACCACCAACCTTTATTATGTATAATTATGTTTTACAGGTTGTGCTAATTCCCCACACAACTGGTGATGCTTGCAGGCCGGTATCTCATTTATTTAGCCATTTTAATTGCTTTTTTACTTTAGAGATTACTTGACTGTTCCGTTTTGCGCTTAGCGCTTACTGAACGATTTTTTAAAATGCACCCTTGGGCTTGCTGTACTCTACTTGGTTGCACTCTGACCTCCTTGACGCTGTGTAATTACTTACATCCACTTCCGCGTCACGAGTGCACACAAGCCCGACTACTGCATTTAGACAAACACTCTGATCTTACGCTACAATTACTTTTTGCTCAACATGCCGAGGGCCTGCAATCAACTCACCAGCTGTGAGGTAAGTGAAAACTACTTATACCTTGTAATTTGGAGCACCCTTACCTATGATTAAGCGCCCTAAGCATGAAACGCGTTAGGGGGTGCTCCTTCTTTCTATTGATTTTACTACTGCCTGTTTTTAACTCGAATGGATTAAAAATTTTGTTTTTATTTGTTGCATGTCAACTGATTTTTTAAATGAGCACCAAAGTTTTAACTTGTCGCTGTGCTTATGTTTTTCCCAAACTTTCAAAGCATCATTGACTAAAGTGCGAATAGTCGCTCAGACCTATGAATTTGCATCTATTCTCCCCTTCCTCAAGTTATTGAACAAACTCTGCAAAGTGGCGAATACGTGACCAGTTGGGCGACTACGTGAGTCATGAACTTTGCATCATTTTGCATGCTCGTGCACAGAGGTACTTCTACTACTGACAAAGGAACTATTCTGAATTTACCTGTTTGACTTTGCCATTTCAAAGTGGTAATTTGAGGGGGCTCCAGTGTTGCGTAAGACGACTATTCATTCAAAAGTGACAATGGCTACTGTGAGTTAATGACAACATGACCTAGGGACAAGGTGACATAGAAATACATAGAATTTTCAAAGAATACAATTAGTGGGATACGATGAGACTGACTTCACCGGTCAAATTTGCCTCAGTCTGTATAATTTATCATCCTACTTTTATCTGCCTGATTACACCATACATAGGGCGAAATTTATTAAAGGCAAATTTTGAATTTTCAATCAAAATTTTGATTTTTTTTTAAATTTTGAAATTTGTAAAATCAATTGGCATTTCAACATTACAAATTTCAAAAAAATAAAAAATTTCAAAAAAATTCGAAATTTCAAAATTCAATCGATCGATCAAAAATTCACTACTTTAATAAATTTTGCCCTAAGCATCTGACAGCATTTGCCAATGTCCGATAAGCGTATTCTCCACTTAGTCAATAATGAGAAGTGAATTTGCGACTATTTTGGTGATGCGACTAAAATTTATTAAATTTAAGTCTTTCCGACTTTACTGAGCGAAATCTTGTTTTGTTCTTGTGAGATTTCTTTTGAGATCGAGATTCTCGATCTCAAGTTTTCAAATTTTTTTCCATGGAAAGGTAGCCAGACATACTTTATATTAGTAGCATGGCTATCTTTCCATCGAAAACACTGAAAATTCAGGATCGAGAAACTTGATCTCAATATCCCAAAAGAAATCTCACGAGAACAAAACGAGATTTCTCTCGGTAAAGTCATAAAGACCCAGAGTGGTCTTTCCAACTTTAATAATTTTCGCCCTTGGGGAGAAATTTTGATAACATTGTTGATTGTTGTCTAGAAGGGATTTTTTTTTAAGAGCAATGAGGTAAAAGGTCTCCGACTAATAAAATTTTGAATATTTGTAACTCATAAATGGCTCAAATGTAGAAATTCCTTTACGTGAGGCAGAAAATGTAGTTATGGTACAGAATTTATAATCATTTAAGTGAAAAAAAAATGTGTCTTTGTTCCAACTGTTCTTAATCTTTAGATTATGAGCCAATATTTTGTCTCTGCTAATATTTTCCTAAGACTTGCCATGGTTGAAAATGCATGCTTCAGAATACCTAACTTTGCTTATAATATACCTACCCGCATTACCTTTTCTTACATTTGACTTGGAAGATTGCCATAAGATAATAAATGCTTAACAAACATAAAGCACAATGGGGGGTCATTTACTTACAAAGCGTGACATACTTTCTATCTTTCCTTAACTGGTGTCAGATATGCCAGAACCATTCATATGCTAGTTACGCCCATATTATTTCAGACCACCAGCCTAGTTGTTAGGCCTTGCCTATCCTAATCTACTAGAAAGTTGTCACATATTATCAGTTTCTAGGGGTTTTGCCAGAAATTTTATTACATCAAAGGGTTCCCCTGAAGAAAAAAGGTTGAAAAACACTGGACTAGAGTGTTTGGGGCCCACCCGAAAACAAGATAACAGGGTCACACTGGGAAAAGAAGAAATCAGGGTCTCGCTAAGAATAAGATAGTTTTCTTGTCTCTTTATTCCCTGTACATTCTCTAAGATTTAAAGGAGAACTAAGTCCTCTTTAACTCTAGTGGTGATTCTTAAGGGGGAGATACTTACCAATAGCTATTTATGCTTCAGTGCTGCTCCTGCTCTGAGTAACATGGCAGTGTTATCTGCTCTTGACAAGTGCTGTGAGCCTCACTTCCTGTTCCTGTATGTTTCGCCAAATAGATCAAGCGCAGTAGCAGTTTGTCATTAGAAAACAGCTACTACACTTGCTCTGTTTAGAAAAACTCACATGATGAAGCATTGTAAATGTTAGGCAGAATAAGCACTGTAAAAATTCATTGTCTATGTCATAGTTTAAAAGTCTATCCAGTTCAGCCTATTTTCCTGCAATGTTGATCCAGAGGAAGGCAATAAACACCTGAGGGAAAAGCCAATTATCCTCATATTAGGGAAAAAATTCCACCAAATATGGCAAATCAGAATAATTCCCTGGATCAAGATCCCACCTCCAGTTTTATAGTACCTATAACTTGTAATATTATTACACTGAAAGAAAATATCCAAACCCCTTTTGAACTCTTTAAGGAATCAACCATAACAACTTCTTCAGGCAGAGAGTTCCATAACCTCACTGTTCTTACAGTAAAGAACCCCCTTCTATGCTGGTGTAGAAACTTTCCTTTATATGCAGAGGATGCCCTCTTGTTATACTTATAGTTTGTTGTGTAAATAGATTGTGGGAGAGATCTCTGTACTGACCCCCGATATATTTATGCATAGTTATTAGGTTACATCTTAATATTCGTTTTTCCAGACTAAACTATCACAGTTTTGATAAATTTTCTTGGTGCCTCAGTTTGCACATTCATTTTATTACTTTAGTAGCCCGCCTTTGCACCCACCTGAGCTCAACTACGTCTTTCTTGTGCACTGGTGCCCAAAAATGCACACAATATTCCATGTATTGTCTGACGAGAGGCATAATTATGTCCTTGTCATGTGCATCTATGTCCATTTTCCCCAGTGTTTTCCCATTTAGAAACTAATCTTGACTTGCATTTTCCCATAAGCATAATTTTACATTTATCAGTGTTAAATCCAATTTGCCACTTTTTGGTCCAAGCTTCCAATATATCTAGATCCATCTGTAATAAAATACTATCCTCCTTTGTACTGTATTAACTACTTTATACAGTATAGTATCATCTGCAAAAATTGAAATTTTACTTTGCAATCCTTCAACAAGGTCATTTATAAATATATTGAAGAGAAGAGGGCACAAAACTGACACTTGGGGTACCCCACTATTAACAGTAACTCAGTGTGAGTATGTACCATTTATAACCACCCTCTGTTTCCTACCACTGAGCCAGTTACTAACCACTTACACATATTTTCCCCCATTCCAAGCATCCTCATTTTATGTACCAGCCTTTTATGTGGTACAGTATCAAATGCTTTGGAAAAATCAAGGTATATGATATCCAGTGACTCCCCCAGTCCAGTCTATAACTGACCTACTCATAGAAGCTAATTAGATTTATCAGGCAGGATCAATCCCTCATAAACCCTTGCTAACATGGAGTTACATATTTCTTTGAATTGAGATACTCAAGGATAGCATCTATTAGAAAGCCTTCAAACATTACCCAAAATAACAGTTAGACTTAAAGGTTTATAGTTTTCAGGCTCATACTTTGAACCCTTTTTGAATATAGGTACCACATTTGCTACACTCCAGTTCTATCAATAGATTTTTTTTACTGTAACATTTTCATACTCCTAACCTACACCCAACACTGTTAACTTCCCCTTTCCTTGTGATGGTGCATTAACCTCACTAAATCGAAAAACAGGTTGGCCATACCAAACTTTTTCACCATCAATGGTATAGACCAGGGGTCCCCAAACTATGGCCCGTGGGCCAGATGCGGCCCCCTGAGGCCATTTACCTGGCCCCCATCGCCGGGCCGGCACTATCGGTAGAGGCAGCTGCAAGAGGGGTTGAAATCGTGGTGCTTGTCCCCCTACTTTTCCCTACTGCTACCTTAGAGCTCGGCAGCACATACTGTTGCTGCCACAGCTGGCAGCACTAAACAGGAGAAAGAACCCAGAAGCGCTGATCACATGCGTTCCTGGGTTCCTATTGGAACGGTATCCGATTGGTCACAGGAGCCCTCCCCAAACCACGGAGGGAGTCAGCCAGGACTCCCTCTGTGTTGGATCAAGTGGGGAGCCGCAAACTATCATCTTGAGGGCCGCAGTTGGCCCCCGGGCCGCGAGTTTGAGACCCCTGCTTTAGACCGAGGGGAGAGAACGGGAGGGTTTTCCTGGAGACCCAGGATTTGCTTTGCAAACTGGAGTCTCCAGGTGAAACTCGTAAAGTTCCCAGATCTGACAATCATGTATCACAGTGGTATTGGTATAATTTTCACCTTTAATAAATATGTTCCCTAACTGTGGAATGTGAAACCACAAATTCAGTTCAATTAAAGAAAATTTAGCTTCAAAGTCCCTTCCAGAACTCTAAATTAAATGGATCAGTATTACCAGTATTAGCCAAATGAACTGACACTTTATGCTACTGCACTTGTTACCAACCTGTTTATGTAAGTCTTCCTCCTATTTAGACTGTAAGCTCTATGGAGCAGGGACCTCCAACCTCTTGTTTAAGTCATGGCCTGGCACTTAGAGTGATGTATTTTCTTGATTATATGCATGTAATTTACTTCACTTGTTCTTTATTAAGTACTTTTCCCTTGTCTGTATTATAACTGTATTGCTGGATTGTACCGTGTTGCGTAACCTTTATTAATAAAGATATACATACATTCCAGAAAAAAATATCCAATTTGGATATGTAAAAATGTTAGTGTTGAAGATTCCTAATGTATATTGCTTTATGTGTTTTTTTTTCTTTTTTGTAATATTCAGCTATCATTCATCTGTTAAGGTATAAAGAGCCCTCCACTCTGTTTCACTGTCTCCTATGAAACTCTATACAATAAAGCCAAACCCCAAAAAGCAATAGATGAAATTCAAATACAACATTTTACCTATAGTGTGTTATAATAAGCACATGCCAGTACAAATTCCCTCTTCTTCAATCTGGCATTACAGGGCCTTTAAAAACTTCAGACAATTGTAGATTTTTTTTTAAAGGTATAATACTTTGTAAACTGTTTTCCCTTTTGGTGGCAATGAAAAGTACTTATGTGAAACAACAAGGTTAAAAGTGCAAACATCCTCCGCAAGGACCTAGTTTACATTTCAGCTCAGTTTAACATGAGATAAAAGCAAACATACAGAGCAGAAAATAACATTATGTGGGAGAAACCCGTTTGTTACTCAGCTGCATCAAAGATTTTTCTCTTCATGAGACCTGGCTTTATAAAAAAAAAATGCATACATGATGATGCAGTTCAACTTTAAATACATTTGTACTCATTCCCAAAAATGTTTATTCCTGTGTTTTGCAAGATAACTTTAAAACACAAACAAGCAGTTGAGAAATACAATAAAAATGTTGCACTCAATATTCCATGGAACTGCTGGAAAAAATGTTAACACTGGGCTTAATTTCCAATCAATATTATCTTACAACTGTCCATATAATTAATCTGACCTGATTATAAATTAGCCACAGAACTGGATTGAGTTCACTCCTCACTCCCCCATCTACCACTCTCCATCCTTTTATACAGTTAAAATATGGTAACTGATTAGAGGTGGGCGATAATGCCAAAAAACGATATCTCGATATTATTCTTAATAATACCGATAACGATAATGGACGATAGTAACAAGCAAAAAAAAAAAAAATTTGAGAAAGAGCAGTTCAATACGTACCTGTTGCTTCACTGTTCACTGCTCTGCTCCCAGCTCCTCCCGTTTTCTAGTGTAGCTAAGAAGTTGAGGGTCTCCGTCGGCAGCTTTAACTTTGTAAGCGTGCTGCTTTCTGCCCACCTCCCGGAAGCTGAACAAGCACGCAGCTGCACAGGCACCGCAAAGGCGCACGATAACACGATATTGCTGTCTGGCAATATCGATAGAACCTGGTGTGCGATAGTATCGTGCACGATACATATCGCACACCTATAACTGATCTTTACATAAACAGAACACATACATTTACAAAATGTTATATTTTACCACACCCTCAAAGACACCCCAGTTATCTTTATATAGCAAGTATACATAAAACCTTTCATGAATTGTACTCACAAAATAATTGAAATTGTAAAGAACAACTTGCATACACTCTTGTCCTCCACATTCAACAACCCCGCTATTAAAACAATAGCGGTTTTTACAAATATCTCCTGAGGAAGCTGATTTGTGATTGGCGAAATGCGTAGAGACGATTTCAAGGACATTGAAACTGTTTTTTCTGAGGCCCAAGTGACTGACGTGTCCTGGGAGCAGATATCTTTATCATTACTTGCTTGAACTTTGCAGCAACTGTGTGAGTATATAACTGTTTAAATAAAGTTGTACTTTTTAATCAGAATATACTACACTATGTTATTCCTTTCTGGAATTATCTTTGCATAATTGATACTGGAGAAAGAAGTTCCAGCTGTTCCAGACTCATAAGGAATCATCATTCTACTTAAGTGCTATTTACATTAGCACTTTTTGGTGAGTGCAATCACATAGGGAGGAGTCAGAGTGATCCCAGTCCCTCATCACCAATCCACCAGATCTTTCATCACTTCATCACAATACATGTTGTCATAGACTTTTGACACGATCACTAATTTGATACTATTACAGTACATATAAGCACGTGGATTTGTTACATTAAGGCAACCATAGTCTGCACTTATTCACAGTGCACTAATTGTGTATGTGTCATAACCACATTTCACATGTACACTAGGGGAGGTTTCTCTCCTTTTTATTTGATTTATCCAGCGCTGCCATCTACATTCTGGTTCACCGGAATTTACGATACTATTGGAACTTTCATGCTATTTGAGAGGTGATTGGGCAGATCGCCTCCTCGGTACAAGCGCAGGAACACACACAAATAACTGGAAGTTCATTTTTTTCAATTAACAACTACGGTAAAAAGACTTTCTGGACTGTGTACATCATCACTGAACACTTTAATAATTGAATCATTTGTCTACTACTATTGTTTATCATATTTAACCCAAATTTGGTCTATTGTTTGATACCACTGTTTATTTGTTTTTCAATCAAGACATTAACGCATCCTAAATTATCATTTCTAACTAGGGCGCTATACCATTCTTTTGCACATTTAAATCACATACCTTGGAAAATGAGAAAAATGCAGCTAATGCCATTTCACCTAGTTTTAAGTCAGATCCAATTTCAGGAAAAAACAAGTAGTGTAAATGAAATCTGACTTGTAGTAAATATACCTTTTCACTTTTACTAGACCAGCAGCAGTACAAAGTAATCCACTGGAGGAAACTGTTAGTAATATCCTTACAAAAAATAAAACCCAAAAAACAAGAAGAAAGTAACTGATCTCAAAATCATCAACCTACAAAAAGGCAGGTTGATTCATCAAAGTAAAAATTCAACTATTGAACTGAATTCTCATCACTTTGATTCACTAAAGTGAGAATTGTTGCGTATAGGTGCAAATTCGCCAGATAAAGTCTGTCGCAATAGGCTGCTACTGTCGCAGTTGTGTATTTATAATGAGAATATTGTCGCAGTTGCGACTTTATTATGGGAAAATTGTCGTAATCTTAACTTTAAAAAATTGTTGCGACTTTACAATGGGGAAATTGTAGCGGATTTACTATGGGAATCCGCTGTTTGCAAATTCGACAGTCGAATTCGCACCTTAGTGAATAACCCCCATTTGTGTTGCTACGCTCCATTCGTCATCATGAATTCTTTTCTCATTAACTAAACAGAAGATTCTCATAGTGAAAAGGTGAATGGTGTCAGAAACTGAGTAGCACACCGTAGTCAGTCAGACAGTAGCAGCCCAGCCATCCACCCCTTGATTTGCCACTATGATCTGGCAAAGTAAAACTGGCAATTGTTATATAGTACACACTGCTGAATTCTCTACTTCAACAGACTCCAGCGTTTGATGAATAGGTAAATTACCTGTGCATGCACAAGCAAAGTGATGCAAGGAACTCTGTAAATCCATAAGTCCAAGATTGTCATAAACATTCTCATTGGTCCTAAATTCGCCAACATCGCATAGTTTGCTGAATATGGCGAATAAATGTAAATTTGGACCTTTATGTGATTGTTTGGACTTTCATGAATATATTTACCAGGCCCAGACTGAATAAACCAAACCCAAAATAAGGAAAAAAGACAGATACATTCCATTAATTTATTATATATTCACCTTTACAAAACATCTATTAAATGAAAAGGAATATTACAGTAACCCCCAGTATGAATTCACACTCACAACAGAGATAAAATAAATGATATGCAACAAGTAAATGTAAATAAATTCATATATTTTTCTATACACACACTTATAAAAAAAAAATCAACTAGACTTAAGAAAAGCATAATACATTCACTATAAATAAAAAGTTAAAACATAAGTAGTTTTCTGCCCCTTGTAGCGAATCCCATTATTTACTTCAACTGATTGTATATCACTTTGCAAAATGTTATAGTTAAAAAAGTAAAAGTATAAAAAAAAAGAATAAATAGTTTCCTTTAACTACCGTGTTTCCCCAAAAATAAGACAGTGTCTTATATTAATTTTTGCTCCCAAAGTTA
>WMED01023643.1:0-11405 GCA_019650415.1 Pipa parva
AGCAGCGCAGTGTGGGAAAGGGCTTGTGGGGGCAGCGCAGTGTGAGAAAGGGCTTGTGGGGGCAGCGCAGTGTGAGAAAGGGCTTGTGGGGGTAGCGCAGTGTGGGAAAGGGCTGGTAGGGGCTGCACAGTGTGATGGTGCTTTGAGCTCACAGGCTGTTACAGGAGGCGATGGAGCAGGAGGAGAGAAAAAGCCTGGGGCCAGATAGAACACCGGCACTTTTCAACCGAGACAGCAGCAGCGGAGCCAACCCAAAGGAGACAGGAACCGCTCCAACAGGGAGAGGTTAGTGAAGAGACAGCTGATGTTCAAATAACTTAGAAAATTGAAAACTTGCATGTGTATTTTATTACCATATTGTTGGGGGATATGGGGCAAGTGGGGCTCGGAAATTCCCTTTCTTCTCAGGTGGGGAATGATAGAAAAAGTTTGAGAACCACTGGTATACAGAATGGAGAAAAGACGCCAGAGGTGTTAGTATCACTTTAAAAGGTTTTGCACTGTCATTAAGGGGGTAATTCAGCATAGTGCAAGTCGCCTCGCGAGACTGGAATCCCTTTAAAGCATACGCTGATGTGCACATGCAGGACATCAGCGAGCGCATAACAGCCTCTGTGAAGTAATGCGAAGGATCCAGAGGTAACGTCGCACTATGCTGAATTACCCCCTAAATGTGCTTGGTCCCCTTAAAAAACATTTTAGACAATGATTTCTCAACTTCATCAAACTCGGGATATTTACTAAGGCCGATTTGATCCGTATTGCCATTTTTCGCTGAATTATGATCTCTTCTTTCCGACACATTTTAGAATTCCCTCAATTTATGTAGTTCTGAATAAAATTTATCAATATATTAATTGATACATTAATACTCTATACTTTACATTATTTTCAATGGAGATCCTTGGAGATTGCTGATCTTTTCAATGGAGACTTTGGAAAAAAAGTTCTAAACTATCTCCATAGGGAATAAGGCAAACTCTTTTCAGTGATAAAAAAGGTCAGAAGGGGCTTAATAAATATTGATATCAGAATTATTGATATTTTTGACCTAATTAAATTATACCAATATACTAGCAAAAAAGTTTACCCAGCTTAATAAATATCCCCCTAGCCTGACATGCTCTAAAAAGGAGATTCAGCAGGGTTGGAACCCATCAGGACGAATATAAAATCGATATACTGTGGTGCCAGTTTAAAGTCAGTTTATATGCACACTGCAACCTTCATATGTTTAAAGCAGCAATACAGCATGTGTTATATATAATTTGAATCTGCACTTTAGCACATGCATTTTAAACATACAGTACATGTTCAGTTTTTAAAGGGAACTATAGTCAGATTACATCTTTATATATGCAGTGCTATACCTTAGTGAGAAGTGTTTCTCTCCAGTAGATGTGTAAGAAATTATCTTGCTTCAGATGAAACAACACTGGAAAACTCCTGCACCAGGAAATGTGTGTGACGTGTACCGGCTAGTTTTCCATGAAAGGGTACTCTCCCCTGGACATTTTTGCCTAATGTGCAATGCAACGCCTGTGCACAAGTTAATCTCCTGCACTCCAGGAATGTAAACAAAGCATGGTTGATGAATCCAAAAGGTCTTCACACTGCTTAACCAATAGCAGTCAGGCAGCTTTTTCTTCTCATGTTTAGCAGGTATATCACACACATTTCCTGGTGTGGGAGTTTTGCAGGGCTCTGTAATAAATCAACCAGATTCAGATGAAACATCTACTGGGGAGAAACACTTTTCGCTAAGGTATAGTAATGCATATGTAAAGATATAATCTGACTATACTTCTCTTTTAATAAATTGGTGAATTAGCTATGCACACGCATCTACTGGGGAGAAATGCTTCTGACTAAGTTATAGTACTGCATATGTAAAGATGTAATCTGACTATAGTTCCCTTTAGTGGGTGAGGTGACAACACTATGATCTGATCAGTATTTTGTGTTGTTTTGTTACAGGGCAACCCTAGTTTAAATGTAGCCTGCAGATTAGGGGTCCACCCTATTCTACTCAATCTGAAAAACATAATTTCTATATTTATTATTATTATATTTATCATTATAATTTCTATATTTTATTATTACTATAATTAAAATATGAAACAATCTCCTCTATAAAATGAAGCTGTCAAAGTGTCATACCAAGTAACCTAATTTTGAAAGCTTGGATAGATATTAACATAACATAATTTAGCTAAGGAAGCTCTGCATACCACAATTTCTCATACACTTATTAATTTTAGTTAATTTTCCCACTGAAAAAAATCTCATATTGCCATTTCTAGATGCAGTCCCAAATGATACCATGTGAATGTTTGTGTTAAAGATTACAATTACATCATCCACCTCAACGGCCTGATTCTCTGCAAAACATAAAGGAACTGCAAGACCAAAAAATGAAAATTCCTTAAATGACTCTAGTTAATATCTGTGCTTCCAAAATTCTAAATTGGGTCTATAAATTAAGATATATTATAATTATAATAAGATATATTATAGTTATAAAAATTGTGTTCACTTCCTGAATATGTATTATCTAAAGCACCATAGAAAACAATGGTTCTTTCAACATGGCTGTAAAGATATCAACAAATTGATAGTTTAAAAAAAAATCATGAATTTGGTTTCAAAGATAACATTTTTATAAATGCTGTATTTAAATAACGGACATACTAATCCAAATGGGAATTTTTATCTTTTAGTGTAGCTGGTCTTTTAATTCGTTAAAGTAATAATCTTTAAACCAAGAAAAAGAGGGAATGTGCACTCTGTTAGTGATGCAGGTGCAGTGCTAATATTTTGACCAACACAGGCTATAGAGAACCTAAAAGACACCCCTAATATAAGCACGCACACTGCTGATGGATGAAAAAAGTTGTGCAAAATGTTTATTTCAACAATAAAGTGCAAAAAAGAATTAAAAACAATTTTAAAAAAATAACAATCCTGTAATACCCACTACAAACACGGTAGCCCCACTAATGTATAGAGATAAATAACAACATGTAATAATATCATAACACAAGATCTCAAAAAATGTAATAAGGAAAAGTTGGCACTACATATGGGTACAGATAATAGTTACCGTTCGTCAAAAATGTCAGAGAATGTCAGCGAATCGCAGGAAGCAGCTCTAATTAGACGAGTGAAATGCGTTCGATCCCACCACTAGTCAGTACCCCCTCTTTATGAAGTTCACTACTTTACATCTCTGACATTTTTGACGATCGGTAACTATTTTTATACTAGATCAGTAGCAAATCAACACACACTAACCAAACAGACAAAACCAGCAAATCACAAGTTCACAAAGCTAAATCAACATCAAAAACTGTTTAAAGTCAAAGCACTTTCAACACAAGTATTAAAAAAATGATACCAGCAACAAATTAAGCAAATACCTCAAAAAGCAGTACAATTCAAGTAAAAAAAGGACAATTAATACTCCCATAATATTTAAAAAGTTTTTGTATTATGTGCAGAGGTCCTATGGACCCCATACCCCCACCCTGGTCCATTGGAGCCCCTCCACTTTTTCTTTACCACAGTCCTGTGTGGTAGGGAGAAATAAATAAAGTAAGGGGGGTCAATTACCTCACTTAAATGGGAGGGATGAGATAAATACACTGAAGAGGTCACCTGTTGGTCCTATCCCTTGCTGCAATAGGGGTGGGAGGTCTAAAATGACACATCAGTGTCCCTACTTAAGGGCTCCTGCTCCCTAACTTAACTTAGGTGGGGGCAAAAATAATAAAACTAAAGTCTGTACACACCTAAGACCCTCATCCAGGTAGTCCATGGAAAGGCATCAGTCTACAGCTAAAATGTAATCCATAGAAGATCATCATATTTTTTTTATATCCAGTGTACTCAAAGGGGTCTTGATCCATCATCGTCAGACTGTTGCTTGCCGCCAGGAGAAATAGGAATCCCTCTTCTCTACTGCCTCTGCTGCAATTGAAAGCCAGAGGATTCCAGGGCTATATGATATAGTTCTATTAAACAGTTCCCTATCAGGTAGAATTTAAATAGCTGCTGATCCTACCTGATAGGGAACTGTGTCATAGATTTGTATTTAACCAGCAGTAAAATATCTGCAGCTTCTGGTGAGGAACAGTTTAGCAGTCACGTTCTGACAAGGAAGTCCCCAGAGAGTGTTCGCACACCAGTGAGTTACATGAGAATTAAGAGGGCTGCAAAAAGGAAAAGTAGAGAAATTGTGCATTTTTAGCAGCAGTTAAAGCCAGGTGTTTCAAATAGCTATGCACAGCCCTACTGGAGGCAATTGTCTCCTGTAAAAGGGGAAAATGGGAAGGGCTGTTCTATCATGTAGTGAACTACTGAGTTACAAACATGCTATTATAGGCACTTATAGTGAAATAACAAAATCCAGATGATCCAAGCCCTGTAAGATTTCTCTAAATTTTGCTTGAAGTGTACAATCAAGTCTTGCAGCAACTGAGCAGGTAATTAACAGAAGCAGTAAAGGAGATGTTGTTCCAAGATGAAAAATAATCCAATATATATTTTTGTAATAATAATTAGAATTTCCCGACAGTGTGAGAAAGGGACTGTGAGCTCAGTTATACACAAAATCAAAAGAGGAGTCAGTAGGAAACCTGGCTCAAACCTCAGGACAGTTTTCAAGCTGTTTAGATTTCAGTTTACCAGCTTATGTATTTGCTTACAAAACAACACATGGGCCTGTGCGCATTTGCCAGAAATCATTAAAATGTTTGTAATTTGAACTTTGGAACATTTTCCAGCAGCTTTCCTCATTTCAGAGAATGCACTAGTTATTAGCTAAATTGACTGCTCCTAGCACAGTAGATGCATTTCATAAATGGGAAAAATATGCCATGTTTCTAATACAGCTTCATTTCATTTCACTGCTATAAAAAAGTAATATATACAAATATAGCTATAAATAAAGTACCGGTAATGATTTTGGTACCTATTAGGCTTATCATGGGTTACATTCCTGACTCCATGCCCAGGGGTCATGCTGGAAGGTTCTGTTTGGTTTACAATAACTCATGTGGCACTGACATTAGCAATCAGAGCGACCTTAATAAACCAATGAGAGCAGCTTTATGTTTGACACAAGAGCTGATGATTGGTATTCCTACAAGAAACTATAATGGTAAAATATAAAGAATATATCTGGTAAAATATATAGTTTTTTGTATTTTTAGATTTAGTGGTGGACCTAAGATTCCACATGCCCTGGTGCAGGATTGGCACTGGGGCTCCTCCCCATGCAGGACACCCCCTTACCGGGATCCAAGGGGCATGGGGCACAGAACCTTCAGGGCAGGTGGCGGGTAGCAGTCTTTATAGCAGAGCAATGAGGCCCCCTGGGGGCTCTAGCTCAGTTGCAACCATGACTGCTGGAATCACTATTCTAACAAACCTATATAAACTGTATTAATTTGTTATATAAAACATACTAATGGAAATTCTTAGAAATATCTACATATTGAATCCCCATTTTAGTATTTATCAGTCTCTCTAAAAAGACAAAGTCAACTGGTGTACATAATATGTAGTTTTCGTGACACAGATCTGGACGTTATTCATTAAAGTGCAAATTCGCCAGGTTAGAAAAGTCACATCCCTTTGCTCTGATAGATGGAAAATCACTACTTAGATTGTAAGCTCCTTGGGGCAGGGACCTCCAACCACTTGTGTCAATCACTACCTAGCACTTAATTTGTTGTACCCTTGCTTTATTTTACTTGTATTGCTTAATGCACTTTTCCCTTGTTTGTATTGTACTTGAATCGTTGAATTGTACAGCGCTGCGTAAATTTGTGGCGCTTTATAAATAAAATTATACATACATACATACATACACTACACATTATTCACTAAACAGAGGATTCCTCATTGAAGAAGCGATCGGTAACAGATGCTACTAGACAGGTAGTCAGGTGTAGACAGTTGAACAGTAGTAGATGCATAGTGATGTAAAATTGTGACATCATTTTCACATGATTCATATGGATCTGTTCAAAGGAGAAAATAGTACTATAACTGTATCAATTAACTGTATCATGTTAATAAGAAGAACTGATTATAAGGATGTTGTCACCACTTTGTCACATTTGATCACCACTATTATTGGCTTATTAAAGTCATCTACATTAAAAGTGATTTTTACATCTTTCTATGCAACGCTGTTCCTAGGTCATGTTGTCTCTTTGTCTCTATATTTTCTTTGCCTTTGGAGCATACAGTTATCTTACACCAAACTGGAGCCTTCCCTTCAGCCTTCTACTTTGCTACCTGCTTGTAAAGCATTTGGAGCAGTATACCTTACTGAATTTGCTACACACTCCAATACTTGGAAATTAGGAGAAAGACATGTGAAAGTGATGCAAAAAGTTGTGTAAGTATGTGAACAACATAAGATGTCAAATTGGATGCAAATTATCCACATCATAGAGTTTGATGAATAAGGAAATTTAGAAAAGTTGTGAATGCACTGCTTACATGTTATTGAATAACCACCATAGACTATAGAATGAGTTACCTTGTTATAGCATGCAAGGAAATCAAAACCAGCAAGCAGGATATTCTTTTATTTACTTAATCTTCAACTTTCCAAGAGAACTAAAGATGGAGTCACATGATGTATTCTGAAGCCAGTTTCAAAACCTATGTTAAAAATATATACAAAACACAGGCTCCACGACAAAATGTCTCATCACTATGATGGTTTTAGCATGTGGTAAATATTATTGTTTAAGGTTATGTAATGTTGTGTTGTTACTCTAAGACAGAGGTTCTCAACCTTTTTGAGATCGCGACCCCCTCTGACGTCACCGCGCCGTGCGTGATGACGTTTCGGCCGAACGTCATCATGTACGCGCGTCACGTGGTGACGTTCAGCTGAAACGTCATCATGTACGCGCGTCACGTGGTGACGTTCGGCTGAAACGTCATCACGTCGCGCGTCACGTGGTGACGTTTACGACCGACCCTTATAAGAAGGGTTCCTGCGGGTACATCCGGGTGTCAGCGCGGTTCTCGACCCCAGTGGGACGGCCTCACGACCCACAGGTTGAGAACCGCTGTTCTAAGATATATATATATATATATATATATATATATATATATATATATATATTAATACAATTCTCAGAACTGCTTGAGATAACATCATTAGCATGTAGACCGAAATGTCCACTAGTTTGGATGCTAAGGCTTTATCTCCAAGTGAAAGTCTGCTCATAACCACTGAAACTCTGTAGGGGGAGGAGTGCACATGCACTAGTTCCCAATCCTATATTTGTAGTATGTTTTGCCTTACCTGTCTGAGTTTGTAGCATTTAACTATGTGAGACTGACCACCCCTTGGGAGATGTCTGGTGATCACATGTAAATTTCAATCTGCTGAGCTTATAGAAAGCAACTAATTAGTGGCACAAGAGGGATTAGCTGCTGATAGTGTACATGAGTTTGAGTACCCATTAGAATGAATAAAAAAATACAATGACTTGAAGTTATAGCTACTAAACACATAGAAAATCATCCTCTGTAAGACACAGTTCAAGCAGAAATAGATGTTTTAATGCTGGTGGAAATACATATTAATTCTCATGGATGTTTGATAATAGGTGTTATTCATCATGCATTAAATTATATCATATATCAAAATGCCAAATATAACTCTAGTTTTCAAAATAATTTTATAGCCTAACATCAAACTTCATTATTCTACAATATCAAAGAGTTAGTGAAGTTGACATCTAGTAGTTACATTAATGAGAAATATTTGTGGCAACTGTTCATGTGCAATGAAATTCAGTGATCAGAGCAAGTGCAGAATCAGGAACTAAGAAGTGAAGAGCGGTGTTGAGCAAGACAGGAGACAGCGTTGGGGGAACGAAGCACATCAGTAGGTATTTCATCCCTCCACTTCAGAATCACCACCAGGAAGATGAGCTTTCTGTCAGGAATATTCCTGATTGTCACCCTCAGGTGTCTCGGCATTGTGGTCCCATCATTGCGTTGCAGTCACGTTCCCACCAGCCTGGCTACTTAAGCCAATCAGTTGTCTTTCAAATCAAATCAATTTGTCTGCACCAAATTATAGGACTATGACAGTGATCCTGAGTGCAATTTTTGCTTCTTGTTTTTGCTTTTTTTTTGTATGACCCTTGACTAGTTTCCTGGGTTCGGTTAACCTCAGCCTGTTTGACCTTTTGCATGAAACACCAATTTTGTTTGCCTGCCACCTGTCTTGCCCCGTGCCTGTTTTTGACTATCCTTCTCTTCACGTGTACTTTTCCAGGCCTGCTGTGGACAACAACCCTAGGGTCTGTGACCTGGGTATCTCTCTGTGGCTAAGCCCAAACCTCCTTGCAGGATTTCCTGTTGAAAACCAGAGGGTATCTTAGACTCCACACTCTGGGAGTTGATAGTATTAAGTTTATTCCAGTCTTGTGGTTATCTGTATACTGGCTGTTCCCTCCTCTCTTGGTTGTGCAAAGAATATCCTATCTCACCTTTTGATTCCTTACACTTTCAGGTCTCCTTTAGGCCAGGATCAAGCTAGCAATGCATGTCAGTAAATTAAATATTTTTTTTTTTAAATGTATACTGTATATAACTGCCATTCTAAACCAAATGGGATTATTTTCCCTTTCAGGTTATGCAACTGGCTATGAGACTGTTTCCATCAGAGGCATACATTATGACACCTAAGTAATGTGTAGGTAAGATAATCAGGGGTACAAAATACCCAGAACTACAGCATGTTAGGTTAGCTTTTTTAAAACAATACCCAACACTAAAATTAAAGCCAGTTCCATGGCTCCTTATTTGTATGTGAGTTACTGTAGCTGCCAATCTATAATTGTTTATGGGATTGGAAAAGCCTCTGGAGATTATTAGATAATTAGAAATACCTACTGGCAATCTAACAAATACCTGAAATGTGCATTTTAGTGATTACTTGTTTTCTGTTTGCTTTTGTGTTGTTCTTGCAGTCTCAGTACCAGCAGTCCTTAAATCATTTATATTCACAGTCTTGTCTATTCTGTTTCTGGCTATTGTTAAACTTTGTACATGTCCTTTTTTTCTGTAAGCCAACCATCTAGTCTTCTTCTGTTTATTTATTGGGGTTTACAATATGCCCTGTATTCTCATTCATTGTTCCTTGATCTCACTATCAAAGGTCCTAGTGACTGATGATTTGTATCAACAGTTTAGGCCTCCTGGCTAATGCACACATGACGTTTTGCCCTTTTATATTTACAAACAGATGTTCCATCAACAAAGCACCAGGCAGTTAATCCAAGCAATATACTTTGCATCTACGATGCTTTAAACTGCCATTTATTGCCTCAAAGTATTACGCAGAATGTGTCCAACAATGTTCTTCTCTTGTTTTTATGATAGAAAACTTTTTCTGTTGACTTTCTCCATTCAAGCATATTGTCTAATGTATACACCATTTATTGTATACTAGAATCACTATTGGGAAAAATTAAAGGTTATGATGCTTATTTTACAAGCAATGCATATATCCAAGGAAAGAAAGTCTATGACACACTACATAGTTCATAAGAATTCTGTGCATCTAACTCTCCAGGGGCATTTGTTAATGTATTTTAGATCTAACATACTGCAGCACATTCCTTTTATAATTTCACTGACCACTAATTCACAATATTAATGTAATACATCATATCAAAGTTCATATAATTTCTATGGTCCCCAACCTTTGCTGGGTCGGTGACCTGTTTTCCGGTTCCCCAAACCAGCAAAGGTTTGATGGACTGCTGGGAGGGTGTGCAGGGTAATCCAAACTGCTGTCCTCATGATGGTGATGTGTTTCCTGTGCGTGTCACCATAATGGGTCCCAGAGCCAAAGGGCTCATGGACCAGCAGTAGTTCGCTACCCAGCATTTGGGGACCCCTATATTATTTTACAAATACACAGAGTTTTTTTTTTTTTTTTTTGCATATGTAATTGCAAGTTTGCATCTGATGTAAATATGTTCAAATGAAAATGAATAGGTAATAGGGAGCCATACAAGAAATACAAGTTCAACTCAATATCCACATTTTCAGTACATTAAGGAGGACATTATTGAATAAAGTCCAGATTGTCTTGTAAAAGCATGAATTCACCGCTTCCCCATATTCGCATATTCAGTGAACTCTGCGATGTGGCGAATTCGCCTTCTAATGATGGTCCCACACTACTCAATAGACTGCTAATGACGCAGTCGCGACATTACTATGGAAATTCTGACAAAGTCATGGATTTGCTATGGGAATCTGCTGTTTAGTCAATAAGGAAGTAGAGAATCAGGGTATAGCCACCAAAAGTGATGAGAATTCACTTCAACATGTGACCATTTGACTTTCATGAACGAGTGTCTTATGACACCCCCTTGGACCTTTCGACTTTCATGAATAAGCTCCCAGAGTGCCTTATGACAGTTCTGAATTGTTTTACTATGAACATATGCCTCTGAGCTCCCACCAACATCTCAGTACCTCACTCAACCACCCACCTGGATGGAGGAATAAAATAAGAATGCAACAGAGAAAATTCAGATTTGCTTTGAAATGCAGGAATTCAGTTGGGATACTGTTGTAATGTTCTATGCGACATTTGTGCACTACAGTCTCATACTGTTTAAGTTAAGTAATTATTTCTAGATAGATAAAAGGGGTAATGTTTTTAATGTAAAGACCTGCTCCAAGTTTTCCTACATAAAAACATTCTTCCACCCGCTACAAGCCTGCAACTAATTAGGCAGTCACAAATGCAAAATTTTAAACAATACCAATGTTGTGTTCTGAGATCAGACAGCTTAGCAATGGTTCTGAGTTGCTTCATCATTGTTCAAAACATTGTTTAATATGAATGAAATTAAAGGGCATTACCCTATGCACAATGGTATCATATTATTTCATTCGGTAAGATGTTGCCTAAATGGTAAATATTGTTGTATTTGCTAAATTATTTAGAAAGTGTCTGCACTGCCGAATTAAACAATAAAGTCCACTATTGAGTCATTTCAGGTACATCTCTGTGTGACACAAGACTTATGACTGTCAGATACAATGCCAGCTCTGTGTCTAAGCACCCTGCTATGTACAGCAGTATTGCAAAGCACTTTGACATGCTTCCCATTTTTGCCAATGGGTTGCAATTTCATTGTGTTTTGTCTGTTTTGATGCTGATTTTTAAGCTGGCATCAAAACACATCATCTGACAGAGCCCTATGACAAATTCAGGGGCTTATTCATCAAAATGCAAAATTGACTGCTGAAGTGAATTCTTCTCATTTCAGTTGCTACACTCCAAGGGGGTTATTCAGGAAGCTCCGAAGTGAGGCGCATAGTGTTCGCCTCACTTCGGA
>WMED01023644.1:0-11405 GCA_019650415.1 Pipa parva
TTAGAGTCAGTAATAAACCTGCTCCCTACACCTGTTTTTATCGCGACGCTTACCGAAGATTCACAAGAGCCTGGTTAATACCCCAGGATGCCCTATTGCAGGCATGTCAAACATGCGGCCCGCGGGCCGCATGTGGCCCTTTACACTCATATCTGTGGCCCACACAAAAGTCTCAAACTTTGTCTCTAAACACTTATTTACATGAAGTGCATGTAGTATCAACAGTCCGCATGTAGCCTGGGTTTATATAGATTGACACAGAGCTAGTTGGCGGCTCTGGAGTTGTGGCTGTATGTCGTGTGTACTTTGGTCGGCTGCTGATCACGTATGCAGGTCATATGCAGGATATGGGCCAATGAATGACTAGCCGGAAGTGGTGATCGTGGACTATTAAAGCGCGAGTTTTGTACATCTTCTTATGCCATGAAAAAGCGCCACGCGCAAAACGCGTAGGCACTGTTTTTTGTTTTTAACTGCCTATTTTAAAATATATTAGTTGCTGTTGCGCACTGCAAATATATGTTGCTGTTACATATTACTACTTCATATCTTGTTTTCATGACTGCTGTTAAAATACGTCTGTGACATTAGCTGCTATGTGCGGCCCTCGCAACAACCTCTTGTTACTCATGTGGCCCTCGGGGTACCCTGAGTTTGACATGCCTGCCCTATTGTATCTGGTATTAATTCACAGTCAATCTCTCGGAATATATTGATTTTTGTTTGCAACCAATTGTATGCAAACAGAAATCCTATCTGAGGGATTCCACTCAATTGATTAAAAGTTTACAAGATTTAGTTTGGCACACAGATTATTTTTGGGTAACCTGTGATGTCTCTAGTCTTTACACATGCATCCCACACAATTTAGGCATACACATTATTGAAGAAGATGTATTGATTATCCTTTATTATATCAGGTATATGCTTTATACTGGAGAAGAATTATTTTATTTTTAATCATAAGATCGATTTACAAGTTACAGGTATGGAAATGGGGAGCAAATTTGCTTCCTCATTCACCAAACTGTACATGTCATTTTGGGAGTAGTCCTTTCTCTGGCAAAATTGTCTCTTTGAAGCTCACATTAAATAGTTTGTACGTTACATAGATGATCTATTTTTCATTTAGGAGGTTGATTCCGATTCTATTACCAATTTTGTGGATTATCTCAACAATAATTCTTTTTGTCTTTCCTTTACACATAGTGCGAATAATATGCATATTAATTATCTAAATCTTACACTTTACCATAATGATGGCAAGATTGAAACTAAGCTTTATAGGAAACCAACGGATTGTAACAATCTGCTTAATGCAAAAAGCCGGCACTTGCAAAAGTGGATTGAGAATATCCCTTAGGGTCAATTTTTGAGAGTGAGAAAAAATTGTTCAAGGGAGGTTGATTTTAAAACATCATCAGATGAATTGGTTGATAGATTCCGTATTAAGAACTATCCGGAAAGTTTAACTCAAAAGTTCAGATCGAGGGCTGAAAAGGTTCCTAGATAATCTCTTCTAGAAAATAAACTTCCAGTTAGAAATACACAGGCCCAATTTGACATAGCATATGTTTCTACATTTAGCATTGATGCAGGAGCCATTAGAAACATCATTAGAAACATTGGCATATCATTAAAGTGGATCCTGTCTTAGGTCCATCCCTTCCAGCTGTACCTAGATTTATTTACACTAAAGGTAAAACCATTAAGAATTTATTAGCGCCATTGAGCCTGAGTGTGAGATTTAAATGGAAGAATAAGGAAATGTCAGACACTATAGGTATATCTGGTACATTTAAATGTAGTAATGTGAGATGTTCATGTTGTTCATATATAGCCAATAAGAATCTACAGATTGGTGTTCTTAATGACAAAATGCCCAGTAGTTTTTACAATTGCAAAAACTATCTTTGTTTTATATTTACTTATATGTCCTTGTGGATTATACTATATAGGTCGACACATGAGTTTGGCGACTAGGATTTATAAACACATTAGGAATATAAAAATAGGCTTAAGTACACATTCTGTCTCCCAACATTATAAAACAATACATAATAAAAACCCTAAAGATACAAAGATGTTTGTTTTGGAACATATTAATAACAATTGTGTGGGGTGTGATAGGTTCCTTACACTTAGACAGAGAGAATCCTTTTAGATTTATACGTTAAATACTCTCGAACCTGATGGATTAAACATTAGTCTGGACCTGGCAGCTTTTTGATATTCACTTTTTAATATTCACTTTTATAATTTCATTATTGTATGTTTAATAGGGACTATTTATTCATCATTTACTTCCCCTTTAACAATGGCTTCTGAAAAAATATGGTTTTAAATATCATATAATTATAATATAACTAATTTTAATTACTATTAATTACTCATTTTCCATATATACTTATTTGAGCGATATAATTCATAGATCCTTTACTTCCCCTTTAAATAATAGATTTTGGCATTTATTGTACCTTTTTTAGGAGTTTTCTATTTGCAATTTCTATTTAATTTTTAGGGTTACGTTAAATAGGTTTTTATATAGCATCCATTGTAAGCCATTTAGATTTTATTTCCTTTTTTTCTTTCATTGGTCTCTTTTTTTGTATGGTACATTTTATTAATTATTTTTCTTCTTTCTGTTTTCATGTTATTTTATGTTTATTCTGTGTTTTATGTGTTTTTATATGTACTATGTACTGACTTGTTTGTTTTTACTTTTCATTGTTTATATATTTTTGCATATATTTTTATCTGTGTTCCTCATCTGCTGCTATTAATGGCCGCTGGAACGCATTTGCGTTCCACTAATTATGTCCTGTGATACTTCCTGCATCATTTGCCATTTTTAAAGGCCGCTGGAACTCTTTTGCGTTCCATTTACTTCAATCTTAGGCACTTCCTGTATCCTTTTGTTTGTTAGAAAGCATATGCATTCCACCATCACTACTGGAAGTCGTGAGTGATGAGTTTCCTGTTTGTTTCGCGGTTTTCTCCCTTTATAAATAGAGAGCTGCGACATATGTTATTTGTTATATTATTTTTACTCCTGAGGAAGCTGTGTTTGTAGCAGCGAAACGCGTTGAGTGAAGTTATAGTGGTTCCTAGCACAGTTCTGTATTGGATGAGTAAAGCTGGCAGGCAGATGTTTCAAGCAGAGCTATTTATTTGATGCTGATTTTAACTCCAATGTTTGTGAGTATTTTGACTTATAATATATGTTCTTTATTAAAAGGTACTTTTACACTATATTGTTTTATTCCATTTTTTTATGAATGCATATGGATACCTTTGTGGGGTACTGAAGTATATATGAATTCTTTCATCTACAATCAATATTTTTATTAATCGGATCCTGACAGTCCCTCTGGTTGTGTTATAAGTCGCTAACTATTTGATACATCTGGTAAGCCACCACACTCACAGGTGGTTGATGTACTGAGTTTTTTTACACATATTGTTTGGTGTATCAACATTTTTTTCCCTTCACTTTTATACACTATTTTTTGTTGTTTGGATTCTCTCATCTTTCATCTTTTTGTATTTGGTTATTTTGATAAGTCACTATTAGTGGTCTTTTGTGTGCGCTTTCTTTTTACAGTTTACATTATTGCCAGTCCTACACCTTTCTTTACTTTTAGAGGTCTGCAAGTAGACAGGTCACCCCTAACATATTTCCCCTTGGTGGAAAAAGATCACAATCTTACAATTATACCCCATAAATCTGATCATGGCAACTGGAGCATTTCAAGCAGACACAATGTTGAGACTGTGGCCTCTTGAATCACATTCCTCCAAGATTATATTTTGGAAGGTCCACTTTACTAGCTCTGCTTGCACATTTTACAAGAGACTAAAAGGTAATTATTTCTGTCTTTCTCCCATACTCATTGTTATTTTATAGTCATACTTTCAGTCTCTACATTCATTCACTCTCAATAAACCAGCTTGCAGTCATGTCCCATCATCATTAGGGTCAAGCCAACTGAGGGACGCAGGAAATAACAAAAAGTGGTCAAAAGAAACACTGAAACGACTCCGTAAATTTGCTACCAAACATTACCAACATATTCCATACCTTACCAGTTTAATAAAGCAAATGAAAAATTAAGAAGAGGGTAGTAAATGTCACAAATATTCGAATGATTGGCAGCCAAGATATACTTTACCCTTACTTTGGGTGACTAGATCCGCTAAGAAACTATATAAGCTGAGTTTTGCTTGTGCGAGTAGTGAAATAATTAAAGGATTTCAAGTTTCTATACAAAACAACAACAACAACAAAAAAACACAACAACTCCATATTTGTTTAACAATCCTGTTATGTCATTCGGACATAGTAATTCATTAAATTTTATGGCTCCACAATTTATATGTTTACTTATAATTACATCCTGATTTAACTGTATTTTTTTATTAAAAATGTTCTGTGTGTAATTTGTTTGGGGACTAAAAGCTGGAGATTACAAAAACTGCCTATTACACAGTGTCGAAAATCAAAACAATGTCCTTATTGATGTTCATTTGATCCCTGTAAAACATTAAAAAGACATAACAGCGCTTATACTGAAAATTTTAGTCCACTGTATTCATTTGAACAACAGCTGGGGGAATGGCCATAGAAACATTACATAAAAATGATTTGTTGAATTTGCTTTGAATAACTTGAACTTTTTCCATGCTAAATTAAAATATATTTATTCCCTCAGTCATTGGACCATTTTGAGGCCAGCTTTATAAGCTTTCTACCTCTTGATGTTGGTCTTTCATTGATCAAACTAACTAGAAACAAATCCGTTTGAGACCAAATGAATAATTATAAGGAGCTTCTTTTCAGCCAATGATAACCCTGGTGTGTGTAATCACCTGCTGACCAGAGTTCATTCAACATTGCCACCATGTACCTCATGATTTCCAAACTGCATCACCAGGAACATTGTACTAGGGGTACTTTTGCAGCCACAGTATCAGAGCCCCAAGCCCTGTGGGGACTCAAGAGTACTGCAATTATAGTTAACAAAAATTCAGTTTTAAGGGGACAACACCTAATCTCAAAATGCAGATACTGAAGGTAAAAGGTGAATACAAGGGTGGGAGTTTAATACTTACATTTGTTTTTGGGCAGCCAGGAAACTCTACTAACACTAGGATGGTTCAAATTACACAGATGCAATCATCAGACTTTATTTGATGGTCAGGTTGAATGATCCTACTGTATATGTAAGTGTATCATCATAGATTGACCAGAACAATGCTTGAAGAATAAGGTGTACTTGTCATTGAACCTTTTCGATACTCCCTTTTTCTGATGCCTTAATAATTTACACATTTACTACATCCAAATGGTCCTGTAATATCAATTGGCTACAATCTGTCTTCTATCCAGGTAAGACTTTATACTTATGAGACCAACCATTCATATCACGCATTCCATTTTATCCCATTTATTTTCCCAATTATCCATAATTACCTTTTCCCGAAATGAACCACACTTTCATTTTGCCTCCTGAGCCTTCTCTTTCCTTTCTTGTAACTCTATGAAAAATATAGGTTGACAAGATCTGCCTATGATGCTTCATTGAATTACTTTTCTAGTATCATTGTCATAATAAGATAAGATGACTCAACTCTTACTGCAATTCTTAAATCTTTGAAATTGTTTTTTTTAGTACACTGCCAATATACAAAATATTATAGTCCATTATTATTTTTTTCTCCTGAAGAAGCTTTACCATACACAGCGAAACACGCCAAGAGAGAGAGAGGAACATCTGCCATGCTACATTTTTTTTACCTAGGTTCTGGACTATTTGATGCAACCCCTTTTTTAGGCTTTGTCTGATCTGTGAAAAGTGTACAGCTTTGTAATTTGGATTTTTCTGTTCCACTCTGCATGCCGAGTTTGCTATAAGCGCTAAAACAAGAGTGTTCTCGTGAGTATATATATTTATGAGGCTTTTTATCTCATTCATATTTAGGAATGATCGGTGGTTGAAGCAAATTGATCGGTTTTAAGATCCCATCCATTCTAATAGAGTCCTCTACGAAGGTTTTTTGTACAACGCTCTGTTTACACGGTTGGTCTGGTGAGCATATAATAATACATTGTTCACGTAGCAATTTTTTCATCATATTCCATTTTGATCCAGACGTTCTGTTTTCTACTGGCACGTTTGGGCTATTTCTTTTATTTTTAATTTTGTATTTTTGATAAAGAAAAAATAGATATATATTACAATATATCTTACCAACCGCTCGTTAAAACCTGTGTCGCAAAAATAGTATGCAGGGTGCCCAGGAGCTGTGGACGTCTTATCAATTGGAAAAATAGAAGTAGATTCTCCAGCACTCCCCAACAGTGAAAAAACAACTTTATTGAAGCCTCATAGGCAAAAAGTTAAAATCACAATAAAAACAACCGAGGCCTACGCGTTTCGAGCGTAGCTCTTAATCATGGCTCACTTAGTTCATTAAAACCTGCCTTTATATAGCTTTTACATACCTTGTTAGGTCTTGTTGGCGTCTGCCAGTTCATACCGCGCATGCGCATGACGTCACACATCGCGTCATATAGTATAATTAGGTGGGCGTGCATAATTAAGTGGGCGTGTATTTCAAAGTCGGTGATTTTAATTTATTGATTTATTGTGATTTTAACTTTTTGCCTATGAGGCTTCAATAAAGTTGTTTTTTCACTGTTGGGGAGTGCTGGAGAATCTACTTTTATTTTTGATAAAGCACTACTAGTGCTTTTGCACTGCTTTGCGTTTCTCTTTTTCAGTATTGTTTGGATTCCCTGGTTTAAACTTACTGTTGTGGACCTGATCATCTGACCTTGTTTTGCCTCTAATGTCTGCTCTGTGGTCTCTGGATAAACATCATCTCTCAGTAGCTATCCTATGCTGCCATTTGAGCTATCTAGTTAGTAGACCATTTTGGCATAACATTTTTAAAAACAAAACTTCCTTAAAAAATGACCACTGCAGTTTCCCTCCTACTTCTCAATCTTTTGATCTTTATCTATGATAATATAATATCTATCATAGATAATATCTATGATAATAGGACAACACCATTTTAAGAGACATCCATTTGGAAGTTAAAGTGCTAGTACCAAGCACTTTCCTGTGAGTGTTTCCATTAGGGGGGTTCACCATTAACCCCCCAGCTTTGGATTTGTATCTGCACGCGATAAAGATACAGTTATCCTTCTCACCATCATCCAATATAATCGTACATATTTCTAAAGTCATTTATTGTTATTGAAAGTACTGCATTTCCACAGCGATATCTATGTTCACATTGGGAGGGGAATTCAGGATAGTTCGAAGTGAGGTGCGGAGTGTTCACCTCACTTCGGACTGACTGATCTGCGCTTGCTGATGTCCGTGTGCAGGACATCAGCGAGCGCAGATCAGTCAGTCCGAAGTGTTGCTGTATTGTTACATACATTCCATCACGGTATCACACTATGGGAGCCTCTCCCCTTATTCATTATTCGTTCCAGCGCTGCCTTATCTCGACTGATCATTTCAGCATCGTACTTCTGATTTCTTCCTGGGGATCTTTGGCAGGGTTCCTTTTCTTTTCATTTGGTTCAGAGCGGAAGTTTTATGATAAGGTTTCCTTTGGATTTATTTTGGACTTTTCATTTCGAACTTTCTCCCTCGGACTTCTTTAAGGATTTTTTAAATTTATTTCTTGACTGTTGTATATCATTGCTATATCTTTTTATCGTTTTTTTATATATCTTTTAAATTTTATACAAAACTAATCATTTATATTTTTGGTGCTATACCTTCTCTATATAGATTATCTTTTTATCTATATATTTATTGCTAAGTTTTCAGGGACCAAGATTTTAATAATGCTTCTTTTTTTCTAGAACATATCTCAGTAACAGATTATATTGATTTTCAAATGAACATTAAACGTTCCCTTTTGTAAATGCTTCACTTCTAAATATAGCAAAACAACTCTCAAATTGTGACTATCCATCTTTAATCTCTGAAAAAAATAGGTACGTCTATTATAATCTTTTCCGTTTTCTGGATATAAAAAAAATAGACAATGCAGTACACAAAAGGTAATTTTGTCAAAAGCTCCATACATAAATGAGTCAAGATTTTCTCTGCTTTACTTCATGGAGAACAAAATTATCCTAAAATAATTATCCTATTATCTTTGCAGAAAGTTTAGTTATCCTTGATGGTGACCTTAACACAACAATGGGACCTGTTCTAATTTTCTCATTAGGAAAATTACATCTCATCTACCTACAAATAAAATGAAACAAATTTTACATAGTCTTCAGATACACATCAATTCTTACCATGCCAAAGAAAAACTTGTGGATTTTTTTCACATGAAGATATTGTCTTCACATGAAGTATACTATATGATGTCATGACCTTGGGGATTTTTCATCATACAGTAAGTTCACCTTTCCAAAGTAGATTTGTTCACTATGAGACTTTTTGGCAGCAGTGTAGTCGTGAATCAGTTGTACTTGTTCACAACCTATTGTCGTGACAGTCATTGTTGCATAGCACATTTAAATTGTAGTCGGGTGAATTGTAGTGAATTTGTATATTGCCACATATTGTAGCAAAGTGAAGTCATCTTCACATTGATCTGTTTAAATAACCCAATGCTACCATCTTTTTCTACAATTACAAGTATCAATTATGATAAGAAGTAATGTTAATTTCACCACTTTGGTACATTTTGCTTGCCTCTATTGTCAGTGGGGACAATTGTTTTTTTACAGACAATTCCTATCTTACTGTATGTTAGCACTTAAGCCACCACCATGTTCTAAACCTTTTTGAGTGAGATATCTCCAGAAAAATAACAAGATCCCTGTCGTAAGCTCCCCAATTCCCCACTTTCCTTTGGTGTATATATACACTCCAGTATGGCTTGGGTGAATGGTCATTTACACATATGATTGATTCCTGAATTGTTGCATTTCCAGGAAATAAAGGAGAAGCGGTGTGTAAATATGCAAAAGTCTAAGAAGTGGCAAATTGACATAAAATCTCTCATTAATGTTGCAATTCTCACTTTGATAAATAAGCACCTTGAGTTTCTTCATAGCACTTTGATTGGCACCCCTACCTGGTCAGATGATTCTTCACTCTTTCTTACTCTATCACTCCCTCACCTGACCCTTCACTACTTTAACCGACTAGGAGACCCATAAATGCATTTTATGTGCATGTTACAAATTCAACACTGATAGAATGTGCACAAGCATGTTCGGATCTTAGACACCTATTTCAGGCTTACTTAATTGATAACTCCTCTCCTGTACATATTGGTCTATTCCCACTTTTAAAAACCAGATGGTTTCAGAATATCCCTTTTTGGTGCACTGTGTATACAACAGGTTTAAACTGTTGAGATTTGGCATGATTAATTAAACTCAACACTGCTTTTGACATATTAGGCAAACACATCTTTATCTCTCTTTTTCTTTACGATTGTGAGTGTACATTACAAAATATTATTCAGAGATAGTCTACAAGTCTATTTAACATATTACCCATTACAACCAAATCCTAGCTATAATTTAGAATTTATGGTGTAAAAAGCAAAAACAGATAAAATGAAAAAAACATTCTTCCATCAGTATTTCTTATTCGTGTTTCTTTAATGCAAGTATGTGATTTGTTAGCTAGCAGTTTGCTTTGAACCCCATCTCTGAAACATACCTTGCTAGGAAAATGGGATAATATAGGAACCAGACAGCAGAGCTAATCTGATCGCAGGGGTTGCCAACGAGCGTAATTCTCTTCATGTGCCAGAAAGTATTATAAATTACTTTAAGTTCTTATGGGTAATGTGTGAGTCTCCTGCTTTGAAGTGCCTTAAAGGACTTGTCCAATCAAAGGTGTTAAGCAAGATCAGTTGCACTTTGCCTTCTGGAAAAATAACAGTGAATTCCACATTTCCTTGGAGCTTCATTACAATTGGACCCCAAACTAGATATATTTCACAACAGATGATGTAAAAACAGTTTTAATTTTTGCTTTTTATTTTCTGCCTCATATAACTCATCGTACAGTGCCCTGCGAGAAACCGTCCCAACGGAATCACATGAAATCACAGCAGATGGAACTTATTAAAATCGCGTTCTGCGTAGCATCAGGGATATCACGTGTGTGAAAACGCATATTACTTGACAGCACCCTGAGAGCAATGTTAGTTTGCCAAAGGGGGGAAAGCACAGCCTTCAGAAGTTAGAATGAATGGCTGGACAGAGATGAAAGCATCACCAGGCACAAGAAAAAAATGTATCTATAATTCATAACTTATTTTTTGATTTGTCAAGCGAGGGCAACAGATATTACCTACACCACATAATGATTGGCCATACCTCTTTTAACGTGTTATCATTTACTTGTCCATTGTTTTAATGTACACAGTGCTGTTTGCAGTCTTTCATGACAGTTTAGTACATGAAGCAAATCAATTTGCTTTAAAATGTAAAGGAATTGAGACAATGAAAGCAAGAGTACTAATTATACAGAGGAGTTCAGCCCATGTCTGGAAGTAGCTTGGCCTAGAAAGCTGTCAAGCTTAAGATTGTTATTTATTAGCCAAAAACTCCCTCCGTACAGCAAATAATCATATAAACAATTCTTGCAGTTGTGAATGCTTCTAATAATCTTGTTGTGCTTAATAAACAATGGTCTACTGTACTTAAGCAGACTTTTCTGCAACTTTTATACATGTAGTAATATTAATATCATCAAAACCAACAGGAAAAAACAAGAGGATCCTTAAAAGCACTCCAAAAAATGACCACTTACAGAGTGGCTTTACCCTAAACTATGTCAATAATGGAGTCAATAATGTTTCTGGAAAATGTATTTATTAACATATTTTCCCACAAAAGCATCACATAATTAAATCAAAACAGAGGGTGTCCCCTCAATATGCTTAAAACATATATAAAGATACATAGACATATGACTAAAACTGCAGGGCTCTGGAAAAGCTAACAACTCTAAAACATGGTAACTAAATGCTATGACTGAATACAACACTGTGATAGAGATATATCAACATGAAGGCAGTGCTGCACATGTTATTAATTAGTACTCGTACGGGGACAAACTCCAGCAGGAACAAGGGAAAAAGTCCCATGTGGATATGAAAGATGAAGAGTCCCATATAGACAAGAAGTTGATGTACTGGAGCAAAGAAATGCATTTAAGGATTCCAGTATCCATATTATTGCAAAATTATTGAAGTTCAGTGCACACAATTGCACATGAAAATCAAACCCCAACGATTATGGCCAGAATAGTGCTTGTTGTAGCATATAATCACATACTCTACAACAGGGGTCTCAAACTCAATTTACCCGGGGGCCGCTGGAGGTAGAGTCTGGG
>WMED01023645.1:0-11404 GCA_019650415.1 Pipa parva
CACTATACAGGAAGTGTCTGTACATAGGATTTGCTGCAGGAGCAGGGCTGCTTGATTAAGTGGTGAGAACTCAAAAAAACAAAATCGTTTTTTAATTTTCAATGTTTACATTTATCTTTCTACATTATAAATATAATATATATGTATAGTTTGGTCAATAAATTTACTTACACTTTAATTGACAACAGTATACAGTTAAGGTTCATTGCCATATTTTAATTTGTAAATGGATGAATTATGTATGATTATAAATAGCAATACATGAACAAAAGATGAGGTGGGAAATGAGTTTGTAAAGGATTCAAGGAGTTTACAAGGACACATTCTGAATGAAACACAATCCTGCAACAGCGTAACTATAATACAAATAGATAATATTTGGCACATAATGCCAATTGCAAGAACACAGCTTGCATTTTAACTGCTATTCCTTGACCACAATACATAATTGTAATTATAGGAAAATATCCTTTCTGGGAAGCAGTCACTAAAAGAGCGATAGGTCAATGTGCAATTTCAGACAACCGCAAAGATATTTTACTCTTCCTCTAATGTCAAAACAATAGGTGAAAGGTTTGTTCAGACTAACAGGAGATGCAAACAATGCTATAATCACAAAAAAATAACCACCACTAAACCATAAACAAATCTCACTTGTCAAATAAAGGGCAACATAATCAAAAGCAGTCTTGGCTAAAGATGGGTTTGTGCAAATCAAGGAATGGCCTATAATCTCAAAGGGTGGAGAGAAGGGAAACATCCGTGATAGCCAATGCAGAACATACAGAAACATAGAACACTGAGGTGATCAGCTCTATCATCGGCTGTAGAAATCCCACTCAGGGTCACAGAGTCATATTAACCAAGTGGAGAGTTTTGTTTGTACAGCAAACTTCAGCACTCTAGGAGAATTAAAGACGAAACCTTAAAAGAGCTGTTATGTTATATGGCGTTACTGGAGAAGACTGCTGATGAAAGATACCAGTCTTCTTCAACGAGGTGATCCTGACAATCCTGCCATGGCCTCCTGGACTGCCCCACCATTGTATGCAAGGACAGAAGGGCTGCTACGATTCAATAATGCTTCTGCTTATGCCAGGAAGAGCAATGACAGAAAAATGAAGGACATAAGAATTGTCGTGAAAAGATCATCATCATCTTATCTTTATCAAAAGTACAACAATTGACAATTACATGTAGGTATTTAACACATAAACACCCCTTATAAGAGCAACCTTTCAAATTTCCCTTGAACTGAATGGATTATAGATTTAGATGAGTTTTAATAAGAAACACAGAAAATGGCCAAAGCTAGTATTCCCTTTAGCAACTGATTAAAGATATGCTTTTTGACTCCTGCAAAAGTCCAGCTGAATGGCTGACAATTCAAGCAACTATTGATGGCTCCCATTAGAGGTTATGGTACTCAAAATTAGACAACATTTCTATGGTATTAAAATACAAAAGTGATGTTGCCCATACAAGTGTATAATATTTCTCTATAATTTTGAACTTTAACTAATGCCTTTCCTTTAGTAAAGAAAAAATATTACTTATACAGACTAAATCACTTGAAAAGTGCACTTTGTTTCCTCCCAGTTTGTAAGTGCTTTAGTAAAGGGACAATAAATTCAGTTGTGCTTTGTAAGTACATTTTCAATTTGCCCACACACAAAATCTAAAGCTTGTCCAAGTGGTTTAGTGAAACTAACCTAAGAATAAATAGAGAACACTTCCCCTTTAGGAGCTACCTGCTGCAAAGCTGACAATCTTTGCAGCAAACAACCTACAGAACTACAAGCATTTTATTCTGCTAAAAATGCATAAGAATATTTTAAGAAAGCCAACCAAAAACTACAGTTACTGTAATGAATCTACAGTACCAGCTTGCTTCCTTCAACAAGAAAATAATTTAATTGCATCCAGTAACAAATATCCCACATATACCAACATTCTTTGGATTTGAAATTCACATTACAGCCAAAAAAAAAAAAAAGAGAAAATCAAGCAGGATATACAAAATTACCCCTAGGGCATTTCCCCTTGTTTGACATCCTTATTTAGGACATTCTTTTCCTATTTACATAAACAGCAGGTTAGCAGAACTGCAGGTGAAAAAGTACAAATTAAATTTCCTTATTGCAACCCAGAAGGAGTTAAAAGGAGCAATTTGGGCTACATTTATATCTATATGACAGCATACAGAAGGATATAAAGCCACAAATCTTACCCAAATACACTTGTAATGTACATATTTCTCACACTGAATCCAGCTAAGTAGTCCCCTATGTCTTGGAAAATTACAACTCCCAGTTCAGCAGGAGATGAGGGATGCTGGAAGATGTAGTTTACAGCAGCTGACATATTCTGGCTGCTAGAACAAAGCAGTTTCTAATTGAATTGCACTAATTTTATGTTGTGCATAATTTCCTTTATTTATCCACAATATCAGTTCCCTCTCTCAGATGCTCTTAGAATATAAACAGTGAAGCCCTTGAAATATACACTTTTTTGTAAAAGGATCCAAATATAAACATAAACTCTATTATCTAGAAACCTTATAGAGACCAAAACAGTATCAACAGGAACTTATGAGTAAAAGGGCCCCCTTTATATGTCATACATGTAGCTGTATACAGTTTTAATGCAATGACATCACTGACACTAACATATTTACTGTGGCTTGTTACCAATCCAGTTTTAGTTTCTACCATAAGCCTCTTTATTTACATAGTCCACCACTGCAAGCAAAAACAGTAAATAACATGACAAATACTCGGTTTTACTGGCAGCTGTGGGCAAAATAAACCTTTCATAATTTTTAGAAAAAAAGTTTGCTTGGCTTGGAAACGTAGTGAAAAGTAACTCAAGCAGCATTTATGTATTTATTAATTTGTATAGCGCTGATATATTATGCAGCACTTTACAGAGATTCACCATTCACTTCAGTCCCTGCCCCGTGGAGCTTACAATCTAGTTTCCCTATTCAGTCACATACACATAGACAGACACAGAGGTATATTTTTTGGATTGTGGGAGGAAACCCACGCTGGAACGAGGAGAACATACAAACTCCATGCAGATAAAGTCCAGGGTGGAATTGAACCCAGAACCACTGAACCCCCGCCAGCAGTAGGCGGAAAGGAATGCTAAATGCTACCTAGTCTGTGCTGAGTTAATGGGGTTCTCCAGACTTTAGTGGTGTCCTTCAAATCTGGTAGCATTCTTTCATGGCAGCCATTTCAAAATTAGCCTCTTTTTTCCTTTCTGCATTTCTGTAATATCACTATAAGCGTCCTGCTCCCATGATCCTTCTGCTCCTTACCTCTGGAGCAAGTACTGGAGAATCTAACATTACACATTCAGAAACAGGGTTCAGAGTTTACTGTGCCCATTTCTAAGTATATGAAAACTCAAGGGTGGAACTGAATCCAGGACCCAGTGCTGCAAGGCAGCAGTGCTAACCACTGATCCACCACACTGGCAAAAACAGTAGTAAGATTCTTCTAATAAAAAGATTCAAATTTACTGTGCCCATTTCTAAGTAAATGCATTCTGAAGACTACAAGAACTACTTATTTGCCTGGTAAAAACAATATCCTAGTTAACATGCCCAGATGATACAAAAGTTCACATTAAAAAGAACTAAAGGTACCTACACACAAATACATATATACATTTGAAACCAAAGGTTTACATATACTATATAAAACAGACACATATGCCTTTTGCCTTTTTTCTCTCAGGTCAATTAGGATTATCAAAATTATTTATATTTACCAAATAACAGTATAATGAGAGAGAGAATTTTTTTGAGGCATTTTTTTTTAAAACATTTATTTATTGTGACAAAATGTTAAATATTATACACACTTTGCAATATTTGTTATTTTGCTCTACTTTCTTCAAATACAGTTTGTTGCTTTTTTGAGGCATTTTTAATACTTTCTGCAAAGTCAAAAGTTTACATTTATTTCATTAGTATTTGGGAGCATTGCCCTTAAACTGTATGATTTGGGTCAAACATTTTTGATATCCTTCCACAAGCTCCTCACAATAGTTGGTAGGAATTTTGATCCATTCCTCCTGACAGAACCGGTGTAACTGAGCCATGTTTGTTGTTGTCAATAGGACTGAGATCAGGGCTTTGTGACGGCCACTCCAAAACATTGACTTGGTTACCCTTAAGCCACTTTGTAACCAGTTTGGCAGTATGCATCAGTATTGCCACATAATCTTCTTTTCTCATGATGCTATCTATTCTGTGAAGTGCACCAGTCACTCCTGCATCAAAACAACCCCACAACAAGATGCTGTCACCCCGAGTTTCCCAGTTGGGATGGTGTTGTTAGGCTGAAAAGGCCACTTTGCCAGGAAGAAGCCATTATTCCAAAAGAAACATATAAAAGCCAGATTATTCTTTGCTAATGCACAACGAACAAAAACCTACATTTTTAGAAACATGTCCTGTGGTCAGATGAAACTAAAATTGAACTGTTTGGCAATAATGACCATTGTTAAGTTTGTAAGAAAAAGCTTGGCATCCTAAGAGACTTTAGTGTCCCTTTAACTCTACATCACAACTAAGATTTGTATACACATATCTCAATGTTTCTGCCCCAGTGTATTATTCTTTTCCTCCATTATTTCACAATAACACATTTAAGTTTAGGTTATGGTATATACATTTAAATATATACATAAAAATCAATTAATCTAAATGATTTAAAGTTCCATTAAGGTCATAGGCAATGCAAATTCAAGTCCTTGCTAAAATATGAAATAACAATGAATTGTTATCAGACGTCCCTGGCTTCAATCATGCATACACCCTATAATGTCCTATAGGGATCTGTTAGACCATTAAAAATAATTTCAGCAACATGTGACAACACTGGTCTGATTGATCCAGTCTCAAAAGGCCTAGAGTCAGTCCAATTAAAATGTAAAATATCCACAACCTAAAAATACCAGTGTGAAGAAAAAGAAAGAGTTTTATTATAGGGACATCACATTGACCACATTTCCTTATAAGTTTGACTATAGGGACTCGGTTTCATAAAATTCTATGGATATTTTAAACAAAGGAAGCAACACAGCAACTCCTACTATTATTAATGATATTAGACTCTTTGCACATGCTACATTTGAACAAAAACAAAACAAAACAAAAACAACACTGTGTATATTCTGCCCTGGGCATACACAGATTGAAACACACCTGCCATTGGTATGTCTTGAGTCATCACTAAGTCTCTTGCTTCTTTGCAGTGCCCTGCATTCCAACCAAGACGACATTGAGTTAATAAGACAAATAAAACCCTCGTCCTTCGGAAATACCAGTGTTTGTATTACAGCTTGTGAAGGTTACCCCCCTGTCAGAACAATCTGCTGCAGAATTCTGTGCCAGGAGATGGATTATAGGAGGACTCCCATGGAGAACAACTGTTTCAATAACAAACAAGTAAAGGAATCCTTGAGTTTGCCATTTTGCAAAGCTGCTTCAACAAAAATATTTATTTCCTTTCTTCTCTTGTCAGACATTACACAGTTCAAAAAACAAAACAAAAACTGACTAAAAGGAACAGTCCTAAGGAGCATTCTAAAATAACACCAAATGAAAACATAAAGGTCTGTTTGTACTCACACGGTTCTTAATAACTAAAATATCATGTTCAGGAGCACCTGGTGAAAATAACTGTGCTTTGATCATCTCCCTTGGCCTTAAATATGCCTTACTTTGTGGCCAAAACTATAAATAAGATAATGATATGCTCAAAACACAAATATGAAACAAAAGGCCTTTATCATCTGTTCCTGAATATCATTGTACTCAATAATATTGTCCCCCCCCCCCTCCCCCCCACTATTCTCTTGCCTAGAACTGCTGTCATCCACCAGCCACTACTGAAGGCTGTCAGGGGATGCTGGAATATGTTTCCAGTACATGTATACCTATTAGTATTTAATGTAGTTGTGTACAATTTAAAATAAAACAAAAGAACCAATGTATAATGCATCTGAGGTTAACATTACATTTCCACATTTGCTCCCCTTGGTTTCTTCCAGTTTATAAAGCAGATAAATTAGAAATCCCTTTTTAGGGGGATCACCCGCCTATGCTAAAAAGTTATATAACATTAAACTTACATACAGTATCTTGAAGGTAATGTATCAACGGGGCAATCTTGTACTGAGGTCTAGTAAGCCATACAAACTAATCAGAGGGTAACTTTCATTTTATTAGCTTCTCTATACTAGTGAATGATACTTTCTAATTGTCTGTATTGGGATACTAAAATTATGTAAGCAATATGTGACTGCAACACATACTCATAGCAGCTTGAATCTGCCTCATCAGGAAATGGAAAACACAGACCATACCAACTGAGACCCAACTGATAGAGGAAGTAAACACAAATGCATAGTATGAAGCAACCACAGCCACAACTCTGAACCTCAAAAGGGCAGCCCACTCACAATGGAGCACAAGGTATGACACAATAGACCAAAACACAACAAGACACACAGCTCCAAAAACTCAAGAGTCACTAACACAACTCCCCACACAACACCCAACACTGAGCTAAAGAGAAAGGCATGAATCAAACACAATCCGCACCAAACTCATAATTAGACACCAAACCCCTAACTACTGTGAACTATGGTGCTGTAGTAACTACATGTATTGTACAAGTTTAACTGTTTTCCCATATCCCCCCATATCTTTTTTCCTGAACCCCAAATTGAGCTTTGATGTGTTACTACTATTTGTTTAACAATGTAAAAGAGAACTGAAACAAACAAAAAAAAAGAAAAAACAAATAAAAATATATTTAAAAAAAAAAATATGTAAGCAATCACCCTTGTTGATACATTTTCTGAGCTCCATAGAACTCCCCAGCCCAATGATCCACAGAAAGGAGAGGATGGGCATGGTCATGCTGATAGTTTTGAAGCTTGTGCAGTTGCAGGTAAACAATTGTTGCCAGCAAATTCTTTGTCAATCATATCAACAAGTAAAATAAAAAAATTATATGAATTATATATATATTATATATATAAAACTGCCTTCCAAATAATGTGGTCAGCTCTGATAAGGAACAAACTACAAAGACAAAAATTATGACTGGTTCTGATTGGTAATAATAAATAACAATCATACATAACAATAAACTGCACAAACAAAACATTTTACTTCCAGTCTGACCACTCTGTAGAACTGACCCAAAACTTTTGAATTGTATTTTGTATTCTGTTTATTGACTAGCTATAGTCAAAAACATTCCACAACTAAAGTTTCAGATAAGTTTGTACAAAAAAAATGATTCACTTGATTTCAGCCTAAGATGTTGTTGACAGATGCCCGACATCTGACATGAAATCTTGTTCATTTTCACCCTACCCAACCATAGTTCTTGTGTTTTCTTAGAATCCTAAACATTTATTACTTCCTATCTGTATTAGTGTTTTCAAATATTATCCTTGTAATATTCAAAATGACTGCTCACTTTTCCTATCTATCCCTAGTTTGCATTATAAATATTAACAAGTACACAAACTCAAAGTAATGCATCTTACCAAGAAATGGAATCTACCTGGTCAGCAGTGATATTATTAACAGTCGAACAAGAGAGTTGTTGCTGCTTGATTAATGGATCAAACATAATCACAGCATTTACATAGCATTTAAATAGCATTAATTTAATGAAAACATGGTGTGTTGCAATAATGTTCGTTTTAGGGTTGAAATGACCCTTTGAAAAAAATAATGTACATATCACGTGCTGAAAAATCTGCTTCAAACACTCAGAGATTTGAGTAATGAGCACTACACGTATTCTGGCAAGGTCAAGTATCATTTACAGTGGTAAAGGACTGACACAGGTCTGAGCGAGAAATAAGAAAGGTCGGAAGAAGCAAATGGAAAACACACTCATCTTTTTACATTATTTTAAGGTCAAAATGTGTGATAAACAGCTCTTTTATGTGAAAGGAGATAAATATAGTTTTGGTAATGCTTGTGTAAATAATAAATGAGCTTAATGAACTAAAAATAATAATATGATGACAGTATCCACTTAATACACCCACACATAAAACTATACAAATATAAAAAGATTACATCTAAAGGAGCATTTTATAGCCCTACTTTTCTACACCGAGTAGTGTGGATTCTTAAAAGGATATTAACATTTCTGCCAACAATACAAAGAGAGGTGACACCTTTGATTGAAGAAATCTAGCCAGGGATGTGTGTGTCAATGAGTATCTTAAATCATTGTAAAATGTGTCGATTTGGCACCTTACAGCAGTATGCAGTCATAACACCAGGTATAAAAAGGAAAGGTTGGCATTCAAACTGAGTGATAGGATCTCAATACGGTTATTCTACAAATGCTCTATACGTCCCATACAGGGGCATAATAAAAATTATTTAAATAAATATATATACATACAAATAGAAATAATTCAGGATTATAACATGGACTACTGAGTGGGTGAAGAGACCCTCTGTTGTCATCTATTACACTGTATGCCAGAGATTGCAAGAACAAATTATTCTGGTTGAACAGTGTTAATTGCAAGGAAACTGGGACAAATTAGGCAATACTTCCCAACTTTCTTTGAAAGGAAGGCAAGACGGCAGCAGTCAATATTTTTGGTGGCATCACTAGAGCACCGCCCAGCTTCTCCTGACTGGCTGGAGGGACAATTAGGGGACAAAGACTTCATTCCACCAGCCAAGGTATCTAGGACTACAGGACAGGACACAAAAAATAGGACTTGTCCAATGGAATCCTAGAAAACATGGATGTTATGGGTAGTAATAAAATTAAATTTGGTTTTCTAAGTAAAACTTACATAAATAACTGGCTCACCACTTAAGTTGGTTTGCAGTACCATTAACCAGACATTAGTGGGACCACTAACACATGATCATGGATTGCTGGGTTTGTGAAGAAGCAGAAGTAGTAAAATATGGAGATTTTGAAGACTGCTGTTGGCTTGATGCCATGATTTACTTTTTATTTTATTTGTTTTTGGCTTTAACTACAAATTACCTACAGGCTCTGTACCCTATACCCAAATACTGTCAGCTATTTCTGGCGGGTTGTTATCGTAGTAAAATCAGAAACATAGACCTAAAAATCATATTCAAGCGCTTACATTACAATTTGGTAGAAATGTGAACAGATGATGAGGACTATAACTTTGAGTTTTTCTGGCTACCCTGGACACAATTTCTTGAAAATATGCAAAAGACAAATTAGATAAAACAGCTTAGCTCACCCTGAAGAGTATACCCCCCCCCCTTTCTACCCTACATGTTCCCTCACTCCTATTGACTGTCCTCTATTTAACCATTGTCTCTAATCTAAACATTCCTTTCTATCTGTCACTTATTACTTACTCTTTTGGAACTTTACTACTTTTAAATGAAACATAAGTAAATATGACAAATACTTAACTAATATGGCTGTTTAATTTATAAAGAAACAAATGATGATCATAATTTGAAGTACTTAGGGGGTTACTGACTAAAGTGAGAATTTGACTGTCGAAGTGAATTCTCATCAGTTTGGATGGCTACCTTGTTTCTCTACTCCTTATTGACTTAAATAGCGGATGCCCATAGTAAAGTCAAGACTGCGACAATATCCCAATAATGAAGTCGTGACCGAGACAGTAGCCGTCTATTGGGTAGTGTGCAACCATTGTTAGCTGGCAAATTCACACATTTATGCGACAATTCAGACTTTAGTCAATAACCTCCTTATTGTACAATCCAAAATACAACTTGTCACTATTAGATATTCATTCACTGTAATTGTTATAAAACTGCTTACTGTATTATATATTTGTACAATGCAAACTTTTATAAAAAGTCAAATAAAAAAAATATTAACAGATGCGTGCCTTACTTGTCTGCAATATTGCCAACTTATATTCACTTGTGCCACCAGCTCTTGACATGATATAGATATAGCAACCCAATACCAAGCGCCTTAGCTTTAAAGTAAAATGAAAATACAGGCATTTACTCTTTCGTAGATATGTACATCACAGTGTTTATAATTTATCATTGTTACCACGTTTATAATTGCTGCCATATGTTTATTATTATTTACTTCTGCTTAAAACATATTAATCTGCTAATAGCTGTCATATAATTATGGGCATAATATTACATTTTATGTAAATGAGTATTGTAATACTTGGTGATACCTTTTTTATTGGACTAACAGACAAGCTTTCAAGTGGACTGCCCTCCCTTTCTCAAGTCTCAAGCAATACTGAATTTAGAAATTAGAAGCGAATTACAAAGCCATAAAAACAGGTATATATTATAAAGTAATGTTTGAGACTTGAGAAAGGGAGGACAGACCTCTTGAAAGCTTTTCTATCTAAACTGACTGTTAGTCCAATAAAATAAGGTATCACCAAGTATTGCAATACTGATTTTTTTTTGCATCTGTGGATTAATACCTCCACTCTATCCTACCATATATACGGTAAGAAAAGCAATACTTGGTGATATCTTTTTTATTGGACTAACAGTCATTTTAAATAGACGAACTTTAGAGAGTTCCATCCTCTCTTTATCAAATCACAAGCAATACTAAGTTCAGTTAAGAAGATATTATACTAGCATAAACAGCCTGGTGGAGCAGTCATAAATATTATTATTATTATGACTGCTCCAACAGTCTGTTTATTCTAATATAATACCTTCTTATATACACTTATTGTCACCTAAACAGAGCAAATGTAAAATCTGGATCTTTACTATAACAGAAAAATAATATGTATTACTAATCAATTCTCAGCAGCCAAATGAGAAAGGCTGAAGAAGTCACTCAAACAGCAAACATACAATCACAATAGACTGTATTGTAGAGTTCCTCACTGTATGATGTTAGGAGTATAGTCGGCAGAACAGAAACAGTATGTCATCATAATTCATCTCTAAGGCTTTGGAAACTTTTACGTGTCTCAGCAAAACAGACAACTTTCTCACTCACAAAATGAAATTAGGGACTTTATAGGATTCTTTGTATCCATTGTGCAACACAGCACTTTATATTAGTAAACATCAATCCATGATTAATGAAAGAAACTAAGAAATATTATATTCATATAACCTAAAACATAACAATTATTCATTCAGATATTAATATATTACAACATGTGTTAATTCTAAATAGTGGAAAACTAATTAAATTGTAACCGAGAGCTGGTTTTGTAAAAATGCTGCAAGGCGGTGTAGTGCGGCAATATCCGTTCAATTCCGTAGCTGTAGTAGCATACCCACCAACCTAACAAGACCTGCTCTAGGGGTTCTCCCCTAAATCAGAAATCTAAAAATGTACCATACAAAATAAAAATTTTTTTTAAAAAC
>WMED01023646.1:0-11404 GCA_019650415.1 Pipa parva
CCCAGTGGGATGGCCTCGTGACCCCCGCCGGGGTCGCGACCCACAGGTTGAGAACCGCTGATCTAAAGCATTATGAATTAGTACTAATACTTCAAGAAAACCATGTTTACAGGTTCAACTCAGGAAATATCTTCATTTTAATCTAAATTACCAATGTCCAAAATTTTGGTGCCACTCCCATTTAGATTGTAAGTTCTACGGGGCAGGGACCTACCACCTCTTGTGTCAACCACAACCTAGCACTTAAAGTGATGGGTCCTTGTGATATTTTACTTGTATTGCTTAATGCACTTTTCCCATGTTTCCATTCTATTTGTACTGCTAAATTTTTGGGGCTTTATAAATAAAATTATACATACACTGATCCTAGTTTAAGTGACCGGCTGTACCCCTCTCTGTGAGCCATTTTCAGCGTGCCATACAGCAATCCCTGCAGTGAAAAGTAGTGAGGCCATACCGCTGGAAGCTTGCTGGGTCCCACGTACAAGGGAAGCGCTCATCTTGCACAGGTTTGTTCCTGAGAGCGCTGTCCTGATATATCCGACTCATCACGACTAGCTCTCAACTCGCTTTATTTACAGTTCAGCCTGAAAATCCAGAGGGGACGGAACACAAGACTGAAGGGAAGAGCTGGATACGGGTGCCTGCCTTTTTACGAAGTGGTCAGCGTGGATACCGTGAATTCAAATAGCCTCAGCCAACCGATGTTATATTGCGGTCATTCCGACTGCTTCCCACTCTCAAACGCCAATCGCGAACTAAATTATAATTATATAAATACAGTGTGTCCCCCACTGTGTAGTGTATCATGGTACAGTCGAGGATAAGCTATAACTTCCGGGATAGAGTATATTCTTAGGTGGAACGCATTGAATGGTTTATAGGTGGGTGTTCTTAGGTGGAACGCATTGGATGGTTTGTAGGTGGGCATTCTCTTTGCGCACCAAAAGTAGAACATACTGGACTCCCACAGCGCTAGTACTGCTGGCCATGTGACTGGTAGAGGGGGCTGCTGGGATTTTTAATTCTAAAACTGCCTTAGTTTTATGTTATTTTCTGGCCAATTCCTGCTTTAATACCAAGTCCCTATGCCTTTAAAAATGGGGCCTTTTACATAGAATTTTAGCATCTCCGATAGATGGCAGACGTGGGTTGGAATTATCATAGTAATGAAGTTGCTAGACTCTTCATTGCCTGCCTTGTAATGTATATGGCCACATTTTGCCAGGCCAGCCAGTTCCACAGGGTTCAGTAACATCTGAAATGTGGGTTTATTTGGAATCCAGGGATTCTTTTAACACCATCCTTTATGTAAGGTTTATAGGTTTATGTAAACATATTTCCTACCTGGCAGAATTAGAACAATTTATTAGAAGTACTGTTTTACCACCAATAACTTCCTGCAGACTATATTCTCTTCTGGGTACCTGCGGCCAGGACTGCCAGTAGGGAATTTAATGCAGGGGTTACTACTTTTGAGGGGCCAAGGCAGATTTAGCTAGTTATCACAGGATGTGGGCTCATGGGTACTGAGCAATTAAACTGATGCCCTATTGGACTAGGTCACTACCTACTGGTATGTCACCCAACATCAAGGGGAGAACAAGATACAATTATCCCACTCAGCACCAAGGGAATGATGGATACAAACTTTCCCAGCACACTGCATCAATTGGAATGAATCCATTTATTTTAGTGACCATCATTGGATACATGCTTGTAAAGGCCACTAAATACAGTAAATAGATTCATTCCAGTTGATGCAGTGTGCAGTTCAGTGTTGCTTTAAAATCCTATAATTGAGGTTTTAGCCATGGCACCTGCGAGTCATTTTCCCCCCCAGATTTAAAGGGGAGGAGTGTGCTGCAGAAATACAATCAGAGTTTGGTTTGGTGCTATATTTTTACAGTTCATTAAACGTGCCTTTTAACTCCATTCTCAGTTTATCCTTTTACTAAAAGCTTCAGAGAATTTGCACATCTTTTTATGCTAAATCTGAATTACAGGCACTTTGACATCATTTATTTCTGGTTATATGAGGTCTGCAATGGCTTTATACACTTTTATATTTTTCTGTTCATTCATATTGAGGCATATACAATGACATATTCTAGAAATTTGCAAGGATGGTGTTTAACATTGCAGGATGCATATCTAAAATTAATTTTAAATTAATGACAACAAAAAACCTCAAACTATTGTGTGTCATATTTATTACATCTTTTTATTTATGAAAATGAAATGGTGTCCCTGAAGTGTAAAACGAGACCAACCTTCTCCCAAATTTATATATTATTTAACACTTGTTTCAAAGGTTTAGCTGTAATACCACAACACCTCACTGGTTAATGTGGAATAAATAATGTATATGACATTAAATTAAATATTAGCTAGTTACAAGCTGCACTGAAAATACTTAAGTGTTTATATTTACCCATTGCAAGAGACCATAAATTCCAACACATCTCCAATTATTAACTTAAGGCTAGTAAAAAATAGCATGTACTTATATATGTATAGATATCATCACTGACATTTTCTAAATAGGGCACATAATGGGCCTTATTGACTAAAGAACAAATAGTCGTGTAAAGCTGAGTGTAAAGGGATTCCAGTCTCGGCGACAGCAAAAGATGCTTTGCTGAGACTGGAATCCCTCTAATGATTATTTGGGGGTAATATACTTACCAATGTTAAAACCAATCATAAAATATTTGCCAAGGGAATCCTCTCATTCTTAGCAAACGAGTAGGGAATAATCAAGAGCTAGTGGATGCAAATATGCTTGGCAAACTTCTAAACTAAATCCTTGTCTCTGCCAGATAGATCCTTTATTTTAAGTGATAAATTGTGGGTATTTTCAACATGATGCACTAGAGATCCTTCTGAACTAAACTCCCAAGATGCCATGGCAGTGATGATGACGGTGCTTTTTTGAATAATGTTTATGCTATGGCTCTCCAAATGTATCTGCTAGAGAATATTTTATAGTATAGATAATAAGGATATGAGAAAACAGTATTTGTAGTTACTATTAGTTTAACACTTGTGCAGGTCTTGGTGCATCACCCACAAATGCCATCCCTGAACTACTAGGTCTGGAAACTGCAGAGCTGGCTTGAGAGATCTGATCACTAGGTAGTGCATATGATGCGATGCGTATGTCACAGTACTGTGGTATTTAAATGTAATTAGTGAGACCTGCAAGTACACTTTAAAGCCTTAGTAAACCCAAATTCTTAAGAAATGCCACTTTGAGCGATAGCAGAAATGAAGGAATGCATTCTAGGTGTTGTAAAACTGACATACTTAATATGTAGTTAATCACTTATAAATCTACTTAACTATGAAGTCTGTGTATTTCCTATAATGTATTGAGGCAGCAATAAATACTTACATTGGAGGTAGTGGTCACAGACATTTCTTAAAGTAGGTTTCCCAGAATGATTGCACATCAAGCTCACTAACTATCCTTCCACAGATATGCATGTCCCCCCCCCCCCTTACACACTTTAAAGGCCAGAGAGACCTTCTGGGTGGGCACAGAAGAAGTAGTGTGTGTGTAAATATATATATATATGTATATATTGTAAACTGTGGTTCATGTGCTATGTGAAAAATACACGATAGGCACACTTGGCTAACGATAAAAGTGAACGTATAGTCCAGTTTATTATCCAGAACACAAAATAATTTGTTTCCACAACAAAAGTTTTCTCAGATTACAAAACAGAAACAAAATTGCTTTTCTTCAGCCCAAAAATAAGTCATAACAAATCCCAATAAAGGTTTCCAGTTTCCCTAGTTAATATCAGCAGAAATAAAAGTATTTTTAAGTTTTTAACAGTTGGATTGATCAGATGGGTCCACACCCTAGCTGTAACCGCTTGTCTGACTTTTCCAGTCTCTTTCTCTCTCTCACACACACTAGCTAGCACAGCTTTTACCTGCTTTAATCAGGTGAATCAGCTAAGGGGAAAAACCTAGGATGGAGTGCAGGAGTGGCTTTCCCACCCAAACTCTTCAGCCATTCCTAAACCCTGGTCCCAAACTCCAGCTACATAACCATACTGGCAATTTTAACTCTGCCAGGCACAGCTATTTCCAGGATTTCTATGCCACTGCTAACAATAATCTCAGTGGCACATACACTCCATCTATCACTCTTCCGTATACCTGCTTACAATATATATATATATATATATATATATATATATATGTGGGTGTGATTATATATACACATTCATAGGGAGGATAGAGTGGTGGTGTTGGTCACAGGTGCAAAAAAATTGAGTATTGCAATACCCTTGAGGCTTTGGCAGTTGCCAGGCCCACCAGCACTTGTTGGTAGTGGTGCTGCAACTGACGTTGTTGTCCACTTATGAAACTACAAATTCCTCTGAACATTCCTAAAATGATACAATTTTCTGTTTAAAGCTAACTGATAGCAATACTAAAGCCCTCATCTGGATTTCATCCATGTGCCCCATTTTATCTAATTGTGACCCTGGATTTGTCCAGTTGCTGAACCTGAATATAGGATAAGGTACAGTTCTAGAGCTGGAATTTGGAAATAACAGGACACTTTTTAAATGTAGATTCTATTCAGTATTACACAGTAAATACCTGAATGGCTTTATTGTTCACTGACTGCTGATGTTAAAGGAGTCATAGAGCAAACAGGTCTTTATTGCATCTTATTATATTATGGTAAAACATATGCATATTTTAAAAGCAAGTGATCAGGTGACATTCATGATGAAATAACAGGATTGCATATACTCATACTCTGAATGTGCTTTGGCATTGTGGGATAATAAGAATAACATCTATTTCATGCATTCATTTTTAATGGCTGTGTCTGCACTCATTACAAGCTTATATTAGTGCTGTAGAAACTCCAGCCAGATAAATACATAATGTATAATGACTCTGATGCTGAAAATAAGTGATTCGGAATAGAAAATGGAACATTTTGTCTGATTTTAATGGCAAAAAATGTATTTTGTAAAATCCAAATATCCAAGTCATATTTCTGTTATTAACACATACTTCAGGTTCCTTTCTGTGGCTGTAAATGGAGGAGCATATGAGCAAAGTCTGGCAGCTCATGAAAGCACACTGCGAACTCCCTGTTCTGTGCATTCAAAAGGTACATAGAAAAGAGCTGTTGCATACAATGCGGGCTCTATTTTACCATTAACAATAAGTCACTCCACCCCTGGCCACTTCATTATTCTAAGAACCATTGTTTGGCTACAGAAAAAAAAATGTGAGGGGCAACAAATTAAAATACAAATACTGACGCAGGACAACCAACAGGGGATTGTTGTATTGGGCCTTGTTATTGACCTGCAAAACATTTAGTATTGTTCAATAAGTCTTAAATGATTATTTCTACAGGGTCCCAGAGGGCCAATTGATTTTGTTACAGCTGTGCCATATGGTAATAAATGGAATTTGTTTTCATTACCAGGAAACCATTTGAAGTGCTATTTTTAGCACATTTCTCACATACCCGTATTATTATTTTCTTTTCTTCTTCTGCTATTTAACTTTTAGCTGTTGTTTCTCTTACATTCATTTCTGGGTATTCATTGCTGTTTCCAGAAGGCATATAAATTGTTTTAAACAGCCACACTGAGAAAGACAATGTAATGCTTTGCTTTATAAAATGCCCATATTATGTAAACCTTATAACAGGTTGTAATTTGTTTGTAAATCCAAGTGTCCTGTGTATAATGAACACTCCCTAGTATGCATTTAATAGACTATGTGCCTCATTCTCAAAAGTCCAAATAGTCAGTTATAGCTCTGAATTCACATCTATTTGCCACTTCCCCATGTTTGCTTATTGAGCAAACTCTGTGATGTGATGAATATGTGACAAATTTGGGCATCTACGTTAGTCGCGATCTTACACAGCACTATTAACTAAGTGAAGGAGTATGTCAAAAGAGCAAATGCAACTAGATGTACTGCTTCGAATTCACCTTCACAACTTCAAATTGGTGAATTATAGGACTGATGGTAGGGTTCCATATTCTACTTCTCTCCGACTGACTACACCACACTACACATTCTACAGTGATCGCCGCTCTCCGCTTGTTCGACAAGACTAGTCACAGCTCAGTCAAAACTGAACAAGTAAATTTGCGACTATTTTGGCAATGCAATTCGAATTGTAGCACACTGAATTCTACAGGTGAATTTTCCCTTTTGACAAAGAGGCCCTATGGCAGTGGTCGGAAAAATGCGACTCGTGAACTACTTGCGGCTCTTTAGCCACATTGTTGTGGCTTGGAGCGCACTGCCGAAGGCCCACCCACAACCGCTGATTGGCCATTGGTGGTCATGTGGTCAGGAGACGGCACGCCTCCCTCCTCTAGTGGCTCACAAGATAGTTGTCGCCGCTGGAGGAGGGAGTGAAATGGCTCCCTCAAACAACTTTGCCGACCCCTGCCCTATGGATTTAGGCTGGTCTTTAGTAAGCTCTACATTATGAAAGAAATATCAAATGGGAAGTGGCTTACTGGTTCACTTTGGTTTAGGAATTGTTTTGGTAATAAACAGTATGCTGACTGTTAATATGTATGTATTTATAGTGCTGTACAGTGCAGCATGATGGTTTTTACTGTGTCCATATTATAGTAAGGTATATTTCAGGCTGTCACTATGTATATCGGGGGGGCAAACTACGGTTTGTGGGCCACATTCGGCCCTCCAGACATCTCCGGCCAGCCAACATGAGTATGTAAAAGTGGGGCGCATGGCCAACATCTGTAGGCATCAGCACACTAGACATGCCACCCTGGCCCTCTGAAGCCATCCAGGCCATTCACGCAACCCAATAACAAAAATAATTGCCCACCCCTGATGTATATAGTATGTAGAACTGTACAGAGCAACATGCTGGTTATCATTATTGTAATCAGGTCAGTGTGAGAGAGAGGGATGGAGTGTATGTGCCGGGTAAAACTCCTGTTAACTCTGGCATAGAAACCCTGGGAATACTAAAAAAAACTGATAGGGTTAAACTATCAGTGTTTCTTTAAACTGAATTTGGGCTCAGGGTTTGGGAGTGGCTGCAGAGATTGGGTGGGATGGCCACTCCTATGCTCCATCTCTGGGTTTTGGTAATTAAGTGCACCTGTGCGGTAGTAGGTAAAAGAAAGCACAGGTTAGGTAGGAGGAGCCCTGGCCCTGAGTCTCTCTCAGTGTGAGAGAGAGAAAAGACAGAGAAGGTCTCTCTGTGTGTGTGTTTTTTTAGTGGGGCTAAAGTGTGGTTAATGTGAAGACCACTGGTACTCCCTGGAGTGGGAGTTATGGACTGAGATGTTCATGGTTATGAGAGAAAGTTACATTTTGTGAAAGGAAACACTGTACATCTCTATTTTGTTTTGATGCTGTTATCCTGCCAAGCCTGGCTGAATTTATGTTTCGTTTTACTTTTGGACTTTTCTGTAAATAAAAACCACTTCTTAAGCAAGAGAAACCCGTTGGAATTTCATTTTTTGGGAGAAACTACTGCAGCAAGTGAGTAAATCCCTACATTATGTATATACTTTGTAGACCTGTACATTGCAACATGCTGGTTATCATTATGTATATACTTTGTAGAACTGTACAGTGCAACATACCAGATTGTCACTGTGTACATATTTTGAGCACTGTATACTACAGCATGCTGGTTATTATGTATTACTTTGTAGAACTGTATAGTGCAGCATGCTGATTATTATTACGTATATATTTTGAGCACTGTATAGTGCAGCATACTAATTGTAACTATTTACAGGTAAAGGCAAGGGCATTTATCCAATAATTACTAATATAAATGAACTCGCCCAGATAGAATATTTTTAAGTTGGGACTAGTTTCAGTATTTGGCCAACATTATTAGGACTAGCAGAGATCAATTCCAGAACTAATATTTGACATTAGTCATAAATACACACTGGAATTTTGTATTTGTGAACAATGTGGTAGAATATTCATGTGTTTTTTTTTTTTTTTTATTACTATAATATGCACTTGCTATCCAAGCTGCTTTCTATAACAGAATTTAAAGATTTGTTGAGGGTGCATTGAACATGCTAACACAAGTGGTTTTGGAATGACTGAAATGGGAACTATAGTCAAAATATATCTTAACATGCAGTACTATACCTTAGTGAATAGTGTTTCTCCCCAGTAGTTTTTTCATGTGACGCAGAATGGTTGAGTTGGCAGCATTGATAAACTCCTGCACCAGGAAATGTGTGTCATGTGTACTGGCCAGTTTTCCATGAAAATGTCCCTGACTTACTACTTAGCATATGAGCACAAGATACTTTTCCCTCTGTAATCTCCTGTAAACAAACTTAATTTATGCAGTCAAAAGGTCACCACACTGCTTAACCAATAGCAGTCAGGCAGCGTTTTATTCTTGTGTTGCCTGACTTGCAGAACAGAAAGAGGAGGGGGAGAGGGGGGAGGAAAATGTCAGCTCTCAGGAAAACTAATTAAGGAAAGCAAACTGCAAGTATTATTTCTTCCCTAAACTTTTTTTAACTATTTGTGTCAGCAATTGGCTTAGTATAAAGGAGTTTTATATGTATGTGTGCAGTTATATCAGCACTATATTGCCTCTGAACGTATAAACATTATGGGGATGATTCATAATAGTGCGCAATGCTATGTAGTGGTGGCAAATTTGAACTCAGTTCAACTGACCTCATATTTACACATCTATTTGCATCTATTCACTGCAATGGGAAAACACTTTGGGTATTCATCATGTGTCAAAGGGCAAATTTAGAGAAGATGTACTGACCTGAATTCACTGACTGAAGTTTGCCTGTTACTATTCTGGTGACATTTCCCTCAAAAAGCTTAGAAAATGTGTAAACATGAACTAGGTATTGTCTGCTATTGAAATTAATGTAAAAATCAACTGGTAACTATTCTGTAACAATACTAGCAACCAAAATGCAACAAAATGGTAATTGTAGTCCTACAAAACATAACTATCCTGCAGTATCTCCCCCCATTCCCCAGCAGAATATGGCAGCACACTATTAACCTATCAGTTGATATTATTACTACATAATTGGCTCCTTTAAAAATACATTGATTACACAAGAGATAAATACACAAATTTTAAATAATTTGTTATTTCAATATTTATTTAAAACAAACTGAATTTATTATACTTGTTTTGTTTAGTTTTCCAGAAATTATCTCTGAAAACCATGGCTACCACTTTGGACCAGTAACCCAGGAATGGACAGTAGAATCCCTGATGCAATTATTATAACTGACTCTTTGAAATAAGAAACAGAGAATGGTGACTGTTGATTGGTTGCTATGGGTTATTAGTCCTCTGTGAACAATTGCTCCTGTTGATGAATTCCCCTAACTATATATTTTAAAAATGATTGTCTTGGGATATATAATACAATTCTATAATAAATAGTCTTGACTTAACTATTAAATAGTAAGGTTTTATTTATTAACTCATAATAGATCCAACTTTTGCAATGTTACATTTTAAAACTTCAGTTTTATCTTATTTTGCTCTGCCTCATCGAGCCTTTCTTTTTTTTCTCCCCTCACTCTCTGCAATCAGACCTTTTCATCCAGCAGTGCTTGAAATGTAATCAGTGAAAGACCTGAGTCTTTCAGGTAATGGATTTTTGATTTTGAGTGGTGTAATTACTAAAGTTGAAAAGAGTTTTGTCCAGTTGATGGAGGAAAAACAGATGATTTTTATTGATATTGCTGTTTTTGCTTATTTACAAAGCTGTTCAAAGCATATTTTATCACCCAAATGTGTTCTCCAAAACACTTTGTTCCCTATGGAGTTGGCCCTGTTAAAACCAAAGTTATCCATTCCATTAAAGGTTAGCAATATTGATCTGAACTGAAAGGTGAACCCAGGGCCGGTTCTACCTATGGGCGATGTGGGCAACAGCCCAGGGCGCAATCAATCTGAGGGGCGCTGTCGCCCACATCGCCCATCTGTAAACTTGACCTCCTACCCCCCCCCGCGCGCGTGACCCCCAGCCCCGTGACACCCCCCCTTGCCCCGTGCCCTCCACTCACCTCCAACAGCATTCCAGCGACGCACCTCTTCTGATGAGGTAAGTTGAATGCAACGGCGCTCCTTATTGCTTCGGATCTTGTCGGCTGTATTCGGCAGCTGCCGGCAAGACCTGAACATCTAAGGAGGGCCGTCGCATAAAGCTTACCTCATCAGAGGAGGTGTGTCGCTGGAACGCTGTTGGAGGTGAGTGGAGGGCGCTGGGCAAGGCGGGGGGGTGGCGCGGGGCAGGGGGTGTCACGAGGCAGGGGGGGGCTGGCCCAGGGTGCCAATAGGGCCAGGACCACCCCTGGGTGAACCTAACAGAAAAACACTACAAAATAGACCCCTGTCACCTGATATTGATATTTAACACCAACTAATTATTTTATTGGAAGATTTTTTTTTTATCGCTCCTTTATCAGTCAGGGGAAATAAAGTACAAGACCATACTCACAGAAGGGGTTGAAATTGTATTAGTAAATATCCCCCATTTTTAGCAAGGTGAGAACGCACCTTGCTGAATTACCCCCAGAAAAGGATTTCATGAAAAGAGAAGAAAAAACAAACTGAATAATCAAAATAAGGAGACAAAAACTACTTCCTCTAGTGGAAGGGCACAGAAGCTCTGCTCAACCAGTGAAGAAATTTCTGAAGGAAATATAATGAACACTAGATTTTATGGCAACCATTGCAATATAGTGCTAAAGATTTAGATGTACAGTAAACATGTATGGATCATATTCCGCTAAGAGACAAACAACATATCGTATAATAATACCATAAGATATTTTAACTCTTATAATGGTGAAATTTATTAACCTCGGAAAAGCCATTTTGGCTTTACCCTGAAGTTTCTCATGGTAAGTATTGCGAGATTTGCTTCCATCGATACTTGCTGTGAGAAACTTTTTCTGTTGAATTTATCCATGGAAAGGGAACCCATACTGTATAGCTACCTTTCTATGGATATAGTCAATAGAAAAAAAGTTTCTCACAGCAAGTATCAATGGAAGCAAATCTCGCCATACTTACCACCAGAAACTTCAGGGTGTTCTCCTGATTGTTAAACTCGGAAAAGCGAAAATGAGCTTTTCCGAGTTTAATAAATTTTGCCCTAAATTAGACATGCTCCATAGCAAAGATACCTGCAAAACACCCTAGAAATACTGAACAAAATCTTTCAAACCAAAATTAAACTAGACCTCTTCACTTTTTTGTTAGGGCTTAAAATACCTCAGCTGCACACTAAACAAGAATAGAGACAGGCTAGAATAGTGATTCTCAAACTTTTTCTATCATTCCCCACCTGAGAAGAAGGGGAATTTCCACGCCCCACTT
>WMED01023648.1:0-11404 GCA_019650415.1 Pipa parva
TTTTTCCAAAGCAATTTGATACTGTGCCACATAAAAGGCTGGTACATAAAATGAGGATGCTTGGTCTGTTGGAAAATGTGTGTAAGTGGGTTAGTAACTGGCTCAGTAGTAAGAAACAGAGGGTGGTTATAAATGGTACATACTCACACTGGGTTACTGTTAATAGTGGGGTTCCCCAGGGGTCAGTTTTGGGTCCTCTTTTCTTCAACATATTTATAAATGACCTTGCCGAGGGTTTGCATAGTCAAATCTCAATTTTTGCAGATGATACTAAATTTTCTAAAGTAGTTAATACAAAGGAGGAGAGTACTTTATTACAGAGGGACCTAGATATGCTGGAATCTTGGGCAGGAAAGTGGCAAATGAGGTTTAACACTAATAAATGTAAGGTTATGCGTATGGGAAGCAGAAATGCATGTCTAGATTATTTTCTACATGGGAAAATACTGGGAAAAACAAACATGTCAAAGGATTTAGGAATTCTAGTTGACAATAAACTTAACTGTACCAACCAGTGCCAAGCGGCAGATGCCAAAGCAAATAGAATCATTGGGTGCATCAAAAGGGGTATAGACGCACATGACGAGAACATTATTATACCTCTTTACAAAGCACTGGTCAGACCACACATGGAATACTGTGTGCAGTTTTGGGCACCAGTGCACAAGAAAGAATGTGGTTGAGCTTGAGTGGGTTCAAAGGCAGGCTAATAAAATAATTAAAGGAATGAACAATATACAGTACCAAGAAAGATTATCAAAACTGAGCTTGTTATTCTAGAAAAAAAGAAGATTAAGGGGTGACTTAATAACTATGTATAAATATATTAGAGGTCAGTACAAAGATCTGTCTCACAATCTATTTATATCAAGAACTGTAAGTATAACAAGGGGGCATCCTCTACATTTAGAGGAAAGAAAGTTTCTACACCAGCATAGAAGGGGATTTTTTTACTGTAAAAACAGTGAGACTATGGAACTCTCTGCCTGAAGAAGTTGTTATGGTTAATTCCATTAAAGAGTTCAAAACTGGTTTGGATGCTTTCCTTCAGTGTAGGAACATCACAAGTTATGGGTACTAGATAACTGAAGGTGGGACCTTGATCCAGGGAATAATTCTGATTGCCATATTTGGAGTCGGGAATGAATTTTTTCCCTAATATGAGTACAGTATAATTGGCTCTTGCCTCATGGGTTTTTTGCCTTCCTCTGGATCAACATTGCAGGAAAATAGGCTGAATTGGAGGGACTTGTGTCTTTTTTCAGCCTTATAAACTATGTTACTGTGTTAATAGTTGGTGTGTTTGGATTTAGCCAAGTTGTAGTAATTAGGTGTCTGGTTGCTAGTAAAGCTATCTGGGTGATTAGTGGAAGTTTTGGATTCAGACACTCTTCGGGGAAAGGTAATGAGGATTTCAGTTTTATACTTGGAGTCCAAGTAACTTTCCAATTTACGGCACAGTTTTCTGATTTTGGTACAGCTCCACCAACAGTGAGTGAAATCGGCTTGCGTGAAGTTAATTTCAGGCATGCGAATTTTTGGGTTGGTAGAATTTTATTTAGTAGTGTTGGGGTGAAATATGTTTTGTGTACAATACATGACTGCATTTCTCTAAGGGGCATTGAGCAAATGAGCTTTTCTGTGTATTTTAGAGATTTGATGAGATATTCAGATCATTCATGTAAGTTTGGAAGCAGGGCTTGCCATTTGAAATTTAGTTGTGTGCAATTGATTCCTCCAAAGATTCTCTAGCTAGTAGTAAAGTGATAGAACAGAGACGTAGTTGTACAAGCTAGAGTGTTGTGGATTTTGTTTCCATATGTGTTGGCACTGTGTTGTTAGTGAGTAAATGTAGTGCCTAGATTGGAGATAGGCATAGAATGTTGTGTTCAGCAATTCATATTTTCTGTTAATTCTGCAAGTGAGTGGTTGTGGGGTTTATGAGTTGTGTGAATTTAGTTAGACTTGTATTTTGCCAAATTTCATATGCTGCTTGGGTGATCCCTGGTGTGAAATTATGGTTGTTTATTAATGGTATATGTTGATAAATAATAGGGTGTAGCTTTTAAGTTGATCTAGTTTTGTGCCATGCTTTCATTATGTTATATATTGTCTGGTTTGCTTTGAGAAGAGGTAAGAGTTGTGCAAGGTTAGTGTGTAGCAGAGCTAGGAGGCTGTGTCCTTCAGTAAATTGGTAGTCTAGTTGTGTTATAGTGTATGTGTCTTGTAGGGCATCACTCAAGTGATGTAGCAGTCTTTAGGGTTCAACACACTTCAAACATCGAGTTTCTTTCGTATTCAAATGTTTATTAATGGAAAATCGAATTGAACACAGCCTTTCTTTGGCAAAACAACAGTCACTTCAAAAAATAGCAATTTCCACAGGAAAAAGTCCTTGGTCAAAAACACAGTGGGTAACTGTACCCCATACAGGTTTGGTTAACAAAGCAGTGTACCTTTCCTTCTCTTGGGTTGTTTCCTTGGGGTTTCACAGTGCTGGAAATCACTTTCTGTCTTCTTACTCCATCTCCAACTGGCTCTTCCAGCTGCCTTTTAATCAGGCTCTAGCCTGCAGCTGGGGTGACTTACAACATCTGGACTGAGCTCCAGCAGTATGTCTGCACAATTGGGGCAAAATATCTCCCCTCATATACAACACCCTCATATCCCCCTCCCACTCAACTTTAGGGGGAGCACATTTAGCTACCAAGCAATGCACCCTGGACAATGCATCAGCATTACCTTGCTGTGCCCCTGGCTTATGTAACACCTGGAAGTTATAATTTTGTAAAGCCAAGAACCATCGGGTGACTCAAGCATTCATCTCCTTATTCTGAGCCATCAATTTCAGGGGTGCATGGTCAGTCATTATGGTGAACTTCTGCCCTAATAAATAGTATCTTAAAGGCTCTAGCGCCCACTTAATGGCTAGACATTCTTTCTCTCTACTATTGAGTATTTCGGTTCACCTGGGGTCAGTTTCTTTCTAAGGTGGGTCACCGGATGTTCTTCCCCTTCTACTTATTGGAATAAGACAGCCCCCAATCCTACATCAGACTCATCCATCTGTACAATAAACTCTTTGTTAAAGTCAGGAGCAACTAGCACTGGATGCTCACAAAGAACCTTTTTTAACGGCTGAAATGATTTTTCTGCCTTGGGAGTCCACTTAATTATGACACTTTTAGACCCTTTAGTAAGGTCTGTCATCGCAGCTGCAATGGACTCAAAATTTGGCACAAACCTACGATAATATCCCACAATGCCTTAAAAAAGCTCGGACTTGCTTCTTAGATAAGGGTTGAGGCCAATTTTGAATAGCCTCTATCTTGTTTAGTTGGGGCTTGATTACACTCCTTCCAATAGTGTATTACAAATACCTGGCTTCTTCTAAACCAATTGCACACTTCTTTGGGTTTGCTGTTAGGCCAGCTACCCTTAGTGAGCTTGTAGTATGCTATATTAAGTCTTTTTTTTCCTTGGACCCCAGATGAAGTTTGTGAAAGTGTGTTGAGAGAGGATCTATCCTTGTTTGTCAAGAGAAGTTGGTGCATCAGGAGTGGTTATGCAATTTTAGGTAGTATTTTGAAAGCTGCAACCTTTCCAGCTAGAGATTGTGGCATTTGTTGCCAGCTTTTAAGAAGACTAGTGATTGACTGGATAGTTGGATGAATGTTAAGTCTGTATAGTCCTTTTCGCTCTATGGGTATATATATTCCAAGGAATTTAAGAACAGTGGCAACTGATCTTAATGAGTATTTATCTTGATTTTGTTTTTTTCAGTTTGTTTGAGGCTTTCAGCCAGTACATTTCTGATTTGTTAATGTTGATTTTATAGCCTGAGAAAGAATTACAATCCATTACTTTCTCTAGGGCTTGCGGGATGGTTCTCTATGGGTTTGGGAAGTAAACTAACATATTGTCAGTGAACATGTTGAATGAGATGTGATAGGAATGTATTGTTATAGGAGGCAGAGTGTTGGTCAGAGAGGTATCTAAAGGTTCCAAGCCCAGTTTTGGGTGTTTGATGCATAGGAGGATGTTGCTCAGTCTGGAGGCTAGTATCTTTGTAAAAATTTTATAGTCTGTATTGAATAGTACTATGAGGCAATAAGAGCCTGGATCTTCTGGGTCATGAAGGTAGTGACCAGGTACAGGAGGATTTTTGCCTTGCTTGAGGTCTAGTTGAATAAGCGCACTTGCATGGTCTGAAATTATGATTGGTAAAATTGTGGAGAGATGTAATTTAGGGAAGATAGAAGTAGAAAGGAGAAAGTAGTTAATTCTTGAGAGTGTGTGGTGTGCTGCCAAGTGGTATGTAAAGTCCTTTTCAAATGGGTTTAATGTTCTCCAAAAGGTTGATTAAGTTTAATTGTTGCTGGAATAACATTTATGTTTCCACTATGTACTAATGTTTGCTTTGCTGTGTGTGCACTTGGGGGCTGTTCAATCTAGTGATGGACATTGTGCAGCTTGGAAATCACCTCTTAGTATCAAAGAAAGATGTGAGTATGGGGTAAGTATAGTTTGAATTTTATCTAGGAAAGATTTGCTGAAGTCCATGGGTACATATATATTTATTAGTAGTATTTCAGTGTGGAAGAGCTGGTACATTTTAAAGTATCATTTTATGCCTGCATTTTTCATTTTCTTTGTTGTTTTCATGAAGTGTATTTTGAAGATGCACTTGTCTTTCATTTATATCCACAGCTACAAAGTCTTTTCATTATCATTCATGAAAGGCATTGCTAAGATCTCACTGACCAGATAAACAGATGATATACATGCAGCTCTCCCTTTCAAAAGAAAATGTTGGGATCTGTGGTGATGACAGTTGGAAAGACAAGACAAAGCTTGTCAAGCATCCCTTAAATCATGGATACAAATAAAGGTGGCTGGTTGGATATAATATTTTTAATGTATTATATCTGCGTGAAAGTAACACAATTGGCTTACAATGGCTAATGCAGAGGGAAAATGAAGGAAGATGTATAGGTTGATTATAGAAACAAACTGTTGAGATTGGCCAGGAAGAATATTATAAATAACATACTGTTTAGCAGGTGCTAAAATTGGTTTGTTTGCTTTGTTTCTCTTGAAAAATAGTGCGATAGGATAGTAGACTAGTAGGATTATAATAGAATATAAATAATAATTAATAGTGTATATATACTGTGTATATATATATATATATATATATAATAATTAATAGTAGGATTCTTTATCTAAATCAGGTTCTGCATTCCTTTAAACTACTCAGAGACTGAAGGGGGTTATTCGCTAAAGTCCAAATTATTGTGTATAGGTGTGAATTCGCCAGATAAAGACAGTTGCAATAGGCTGCTGCTGTCGCAGTCACAACTTTATAATGAGAATATTGTTGCAGTCGCGACTTTATTATGGGAAAATTGTTGCAATCTTAACTTTGAAAAATTGTCACAACTTTACAATGGGGAAATTGTCGCGGATTTGCTATGGGAATCCACTGTTTGTGAATTCAACAGTCGAATTCGCACCTTAGTGAATAACCCCCTAAGCCTCAGGTTATAAATTCCATAGATGTAACATTTAATTAACCATTATAAGAAATCAAGCAATTGGCTTGTGGCCATGTAAGTAATGTCTATCAGTTCATACTGCAATGATATTAGGGGGTAAAATGCATATTACAGGCCACATGAAGTAAAATATATTTGAATTCAAAGTAATTTGGGACATTTATTTGGCTCTGAATGCTACATTTCTTTCTATACAAAGGATATGTTAAAACTGGATAGTTACTGTAGATAATAGAACAGGCAAGCCCATTAATAAGACAGGTTGAATTTTCTTTTTTAAAAGCAACAGTCCATCTTGGATGTAATTTTCAGTATTTTGCAGTGCTTTCTAAGACATTATACAATTGGTCTTTATTTTTTGGTCGTTTGTGAATTGTTTTACTATGTTTTACTGCATCTTTATTGGTCTGAGTCCTAATTGTTTTATTTAGCCAAGATGAGTAAGATATTATAACAGTTAAATATACAGTATATATATCTATTATAAGTGCCGCACATGCTGTATTCACTATACCTAGGTGTCGGGATTAGCAAAGTAACAGATGTGTCGGTGATTATCTGCACTTATAGGTCTTTGTATTGAAACTCAATTTTATTGAATCTTCCAAAAGATTCATGTGTTCAGGTGCTGTACTATAGCTCTTTTATCCAGTATTTATAGAACTCTAGCAATTTAAAGACCTTTTAAACATAAACAAAAATATAAACAAGGAATAAAGGTCTGAACAAAAAGTGATATAGGTGAGAAAATGAAAATTAAGTGAAATTTTATTTGCCATCTACAACATATTAGAAAATAATTTAAAGGTTCAAGAATCTAAATCAAACAGATATGTTGAAAGTCTGCCAGCCTATACCACTATATTATGAAGTAGCAAATCAGTACATTTACTGCTGATACTAGTATCTCTTGGCCACCATATTATATTCTCATTACTTTGCTAATGAACCCTAACACAACAGTTGCTCAATGGTCACAGATTTATGGAGCACTCTGCACTATATTGCTTGTGTGTGCATATATCATTTACCAATTCATCAAGCATAGAAGTCTGCCAAAGTAGTGAATTAGGCAGGGGTACTGTGTCTAATTCACCAGATTTACTTGGCCAAATAAAACTGGGAAATTATGGGGTGATGACAGGACTCCTACTGTCTGACTGAATATGCCACTCCATGTGTGGGATATACAAAGAGAAATGGACACCCCCCAAAATGAAACAGATGCTATAATTATAATTTAGTAATATTCTGTAAGATTTCTGTACTATGTATAATGAAACAGCAAAAAGGGAGAACACTAAGTATAACTGTTGCTGGTACATCTTTAATAAGTGCAGCACCAGCACAATAACAGAAGGACCAATTAATCCAGGGAGTGTTTCTGGTGGGACACTAATTGTCAGACACCAGATCCATGTGTGTAGAAAGGTCCCAGTCTCCATGCTGACTGCTGTGTATTTCATTTTGCAGATGGATGTCTGGAATAAAGTTTATTAATCACCCCAGCTGCACTTGTGTTAACGCATTAAGTGTGCAACAGTGTCACAGTTAAATGGCCTAAATGGGTCTTTTGGAAAGCTCAGCTGAGCAAATTTTCTACAGGTAACGAGTTCTGTGATTAGTCTAACGAGTAGGACAGGTGCGGTGAACACCTGATTTGCTTTCTGCACAAAAAATGCATTCAAAGAATTTCATGATTGCACTATTTCAAATTATTCTAATTCGTTGACCAGCACTTGTACACTTGTAGTCTGGCAAAGAGTGCTGGTCTGAGAAATTAATCGATTGTTTTATGAAAAGAGGGCCCAGAACTAAAGACAGATCAAAATAGAACAATTGAAGAAATAGGAATCATATACTGAATGAAGCAAGTCACTATTTCAATAATTTGTGCCTAAAGAATATAGACTGAAATGTAATTAATGGTAAAAATAGGAACAATGTAAAAAAAGGAGAAAACTCTACATAGGAATTACATTTGCAATTAGCAACTAAATTCAGTTGTTTCAGAATGCTTCTCCAATGGTTTAACCCCAACCCCAGATTTACTAAAGAGTGAAATATTTGATTAAAATGCATAGTTGAACACATGATCAACCTGAATTAGAAAAGTTAAGATCAGCATTTTACTACATGGACTGACATGATACAATATTAATTTACAAAACACACCTAATGTGTTAATAGCATTGTCTCCATAGATGTGCATATACATTTTTGGGGATTATTCATTAAAAGGCCAAATTGTTGTATAAAGGTGTGAATTCACATTTACTCCCCTCTTCCTCATATGTGGGTATTCAGCAATCTCTGCAATGTGATGAATTTGAGTCTAAGTCGACAACTTATGACAGTTGCAAACTTAAGGAGCTCTTTGCTCCACTTTACATTTGTGTGCACAGGAAATTTGCCTATTCATTAAAGATTTAAGTCTTTTGCAATAGGGAATTCAACAAGGTATATTGTGTTGCATGTGCCAGATTTACTTTGTCAGATTGATGTTGCAAATTAGGGAGCTGTGATTGCAGGGATCCTCCTGTCTGACTACTTCACACTATGCTAGAGACAGTTATTAACACAGTTGCATCTTCGCTATGGGATTCCTCTGTTTAGTGAATAAGGAGTAGAATATCGGAGCATAGCAAGCCAAAGTGATGAGAATTCACTTCATCATTCAAATGCTAATTTTGATAAATAAGCCCCACAATTTGTGTTTTAATCCTATCACAAAGAGTTACAGGAAACCAGCCCAGCTACATCTGTTCATATTAGTTACTATTAATGAGCAAAACTGGATATGTCTACCCAAAAAATATATAGTAATGCTATAATATATAATATTACAGTAATCCTGTTCTCAGTGAATTCTCCTGGGGATAGAGCTTTAAAATGAAATAGAAGAAACCATTTTGGGCCCTCTTCTGTTCAACATATTTATAAATGACCTTGCCGAGGGATTACATAGTCAAATCTCAATTTTTTCAGATGATACTAAACTTTGTAAAGTTGTTAATACAAAGGAGGAGAGTAGTTTATTACAGAGGGATCTAGATACGCTGGAAACTTGGGCAGGAAAGTGGCAAATGAGGTTTAACACTAATAAATGTAAGGTTATGCATATGGGAAGCAGAAAAGCATTTGTAGATTATTTTCTAAATGGGAAAATACTGGGCAAAACAAACATGGAAAAGGATTTAGGAGTTCTAGTTGACAATAAACTTAACTGTACCAACCAGTGCCAAGCAGCAGCTGCCAAAGCAAATAGAATCATGGGGTGCATGAAAAGTATAAGTTATGGGTAATAGATAACTGAAGGTGGGATCTTGATCCAGGGAATTACACTGATTGCCATATTTTGCCATAATTGGCTCTAGCCTCATGGGTTTTTTACCTTCCTCTGGATCAACATTGCAGGAAAATAGGTTGAACTGGATGGACTTGTGTCTATTTCAGCCTTATAAATTATGTTACTATGTTACTATTATAACACAAGGTACAATAAAAGGACAGTCATATATGCTATCAAATGTATATGCACCACCCCATTTAACAACAGAATTTCTCACAGAAATAATGGAAAAAAAAATCTCACTCTCACTCATTCATCACTTATAGTTATGGCATTCATCACTTATAGTTATGGGAGATTTTAACAGTATAATAGATTAACAAAAGGACAGATGCAAACCCACAACAACTAATACTAAAATACTAGCAAAATCGGCTGCACCATACAAATTAACAGACGTTTGGAGAGTGAGAAATCCAGAAAAAAAAATGTATACATGTTACTCCCTTGGTCATTCATCCCTTTCAAGAGTAGATATGGTATTTGGAACAACGGAAATAAATATAAATGTAATAAATGTTGAAATACTGCCGAAAGGCATCTCTGACCACTCACCAAATCTATTAAATATAACAATAGATAAAAACTCAAGTGAAAGAACCTGGAGATTGAGTCCATTTTGGGTTAAAAAAACAAATATAGAAGAAAAAATAAAACCAGAAGTAAAAGAATACTTTAAAATAAACAAAACAACATCAATGAAAGTGGTCTGGGATACTTTCAAAGCATACATAAGGGGAATGTACGTATATACATCATATAAAGTATACAAATAAAGCAAACAAACATATAGTAACAAAAACACACAAGAATTAGAAGAGCAGTATATACAAAACCCAACACCTGAGAACCTTAGACAATGGCAAAAAAACTGAGGGGGTAATTCAGGAAAGAGCGAAGTTACCTTGCGATGCTTCTCATCACTTCGCCGAGACGGGTACCTGCTCCCTGGTCTCCTGCAAGCGGATATCAGCAAAAGCTTTAAAGGTACTTCTGCTCAGAGAGGCGACTCGAGTGGTCGCGAGGTGAGCCGAAGTACCTTTAAAACGTTCACTGATCTTCGAGTGCAGGACACCAGGGAGTGCATACCCGTCTCGGCGAACTGATAAGAAGCATATTTCTGAATTACTCCCTGACAGATCTAAATATAAAACAAACGGAAGCGATAAAAAAAGATAAACTATATTTAAAATCCAAAATAAATACTTTTCACTTTGTTAGTTTTGTAATCTGACGAAGGGAGGCTGCTGCCCCACGAAACATTGTTTTTGTTTTCTTGATATGTACACCGTGGTGATGTAAAGTATGGCTATATGCCACTTTTTCAGTGTGTGCGTCTCTCTGTTGTTTCTTTTGGATTTTATGCAATTGTTACTACCATGTATCCAGAGAAGTTAGCACCACAGTACTACAGCATATTAATTGGCTATGCATTTCTTTTCATATATTAAAAACCCCCTATGGGGGTAATTCAGCAAAGTGCAAACTCACCTTGCGATCCACCTCGCCGAGACTGGTATGCACTCCCTTCTCTCCTACACGCAGACATCAGCGAACGCTTTAAAGGTATTCCAGTGTCGGCGAGGCGACTCGAGTGGTCGCGAGGTGACTGGAATACCTTTAAAGCATTCGCTGATGTCCGCGTGTAGGAGAAAAGCGAGCGTGTAACAATCTCAGTAAGGTGAATTGAAGGATTGCAAGGTGAGTTTGAACTTTGCTGAATTACCCCCATAGTGACATAGGGGAAAGGTAGACCCTCTGTACCACAGTGGGAGTTGGTGCTGGTTAACACTGATTTGTGAGGTCTAAGGAGGACCTGGTCTTCATCCTTAAACCCCTGCAAATAGGTATGGCCTTTGCAGCAGGGGACCTCCCAGGTCGTGGCCCTTTGGTTAACCCCCCACTGGTAGCAGCCGGATAGACTCACATGGGAACTCTGGTGGAGGCCTGGATCAACTGAACTGTAATGTAGAGCAAGATTGTACTTGGAGCAGCATGGTTTAACTGTCGCTCAGAGCATCACTGAGCACACACTGAACTATAACTCACACTACCTCTTTTAAGCAGTAGATCTTCTCCTGGGACTCTCAAACTTGGCTCAAATGCTGCAGAAAAATACCAGTGCTGTACATAGGAGAGGCTATAGTGCTAATTGTGAAAAGACTCACTGACAGACACTGCAGGACTTCTTGACGTAAACACACTTGGAGATGATTCCTTTAGGGCCGACAGTCTTGGAGCTGTAGCAGCCCTAACACTTGAAAAAAGGCAAACATACAGATTGACATAAGCAAAGGGTTGACATAGCTGACATCTCTTATTTGGTGCAATATTAATGAAGCAACAAAGGTGGTATATTTGACACCTGAAATGGGAAGATATGTAAAGGTCTTTTCACAGCTAATATTTAAGAGCATGTTTTTTTAGAGGCATATACAGTCATGGCCAAAAGTTTTGAGAATGACACAAATATCATATTTTCTCATGATCTGCT
>WMED01023649.1:0-11404 GCA_019650415.1 Pipa parva
CTTTATCTGGTGAATTCGCACCAATACGCACCAATTTGGACTTTAGTGAATAACCCCCTTATTCTCTAAAGTCCGAATTGTCATGTAAAGATGAGAATTTGCCAGCTAAAGACAGTCGTAATAGACTGCTACCATCGTAGTCGTGGCTTTATAATGATAATATTGTCACAGTGGCAACTTTACTATGGAAATATTGTCACAGCTGTAAGTTTAAAAACTGTCATGACATTACAATGGGAGAATTGTCGCAGTTGCGGATTTGCTATGGGAATCCTCTATTTGAGAATTTGACAGTTGAATTTAGACTTTAGAAAATAACCCCCACAGTTTTTCACCCCATCAACAGCCAACAGAGCTGACTATCACCAGCATCCTTTATTTCTGAAACCTGCTGGTTCTGGTATTAGTTCCAACGCTAAAAACCTTTTAAAAGTCACAACAAAAATAATTAAGCTGATATGTGCCTTTGACATCGTCAGCAGTGCATTGTTAGGGGGGATGCTAGCGGTGGCTTGCAGTGTGGGCTTGTGGCATTAAGGCAGATCTTGACAGCATTATGCTATCCAACATACTCTCTGTCAAATAATTAATAAAAATCTTAGATATTAGTGGTACCTCTAGTACCTTACATCCTAGGTGAGTGCCCATGGGTAACTGGGCGGCCTGCTGTGTGTGCAGCTGGTTGGACCACTATGGAGTGCAAATGATGGACTAGTAGGTAAAGTGCAATGTAACTAATGGACAGTAGGGTGTTATATGCAGTTAGAATTATAGGTGGTACTGAACAATTATTGTGAAACGGGGTGCATTTTCATTAGAGCACAAGGTCCCATTTTGCCTAAACTGGCCCTGAATAAGTTTTAAGTGTCTTTATTAACTGGGACAATCAACCCTAAAACCAAGGAATGGTAAGTTATGGTACAGGAAAACATATTGCTTATTTATCGGTAAAACTTAAAGCTGCAGCATGAGATTCTACAAAAATACTTAACATCATAGGGACTCCACATATCGGTACACTGTAACACAGTAGGGATGCTAGAGCTGCATAATATTAGCATTTAGTTCAGCTGAGTCATCCAGCAGCTGATACCAGCTCAGTAAGTAGCCATTAAGTGATAACAATAGATGGTCACTGAGGATTGCAAAGCCAGCGTTGAACAAGTTGTAAATCTCAAAGAACCAAAACCATCCTTGTACACTAGTGACAGGGAAGTAATTAGGGATATAGTAGTTTCTGCCTGCTGAATGTACATGCACAATGTAAATCTAGAATTGCTGTTTTAACAAACAACATTTATAAAGGCATCAGATGCTTCAGTCAGTATACACATGTTCATGCGTAACCAACTGCCTGGGTTCCCAGTTGACTGACCCCTCCCCCCATACACACAACCCACCCATGAAAACATGGGTGCAACCAGCATTGAGAAAGCAAAAACACAAACTAGGAAATCAATTTGAAAGATAACAGTTTTACAAGTAATATGTACTGTCGACACTCTGGAATAATTTAATGTACTGTACTCCTCCACAGTGATTTATGTTGCCTCCAAAAAGAATTAAAGGTGTGCTAAGGGTTTATGGGTTGGCTACAGTGGTGGATTTACATCTCAGAGCCTATAGGCACATAAAACTGTGTGCCTTTGCCCATACCCACATGGACATGTCATTATTTGTCATTTGTGCAAATAATCACAGACTAAAATATACAGTGAAATGAAGCACTTTATCTGTGTGAATCTTACCAGGTTGAACATTTGATAAGTAAAGACACTTCTTAATAAGAATTTATACCCCTACCTTCCTTCCACCTGAGCAGCCAATAGGCATAGGCCTCTTGTACCTACAAGAAAATCTGGCTCTGGTTGGCTAAACATACGAGGATTATCGACTAAAGTTCAGATTGTCATGTAAAGGTGTGAATTCGCCAGCTAACCACAGTCACACACTACCCAATAGATGGCTACTGTCACGGTCATGACTTCATTATGGCAATATTAACGCAGTTGTGACTTTACTATGGGAATCTGCTGTTTAGTGAATAAAGAGTAGAGAATCAGGGGCTTATTCACTAAGGTGCGAATTTGACTGTTGAATTCTCAAACAGCAGATTCCCATAGCAAATCCGCTACAATTTCCCCATTGTAAAGTCGCGACAATTTTTTGATGTTAAGATTGTGACAATTTTCAAATAATAAAGTCGCGACTGCGACAATATACTCATTATAAAGACGTGACTGCGACAGTAGCAGCCTATTGCTACTGTCTTTATCTGGCGAATTTGAACCTACTGTATATGCAACAATTCGGACTTTTCTGAATAACCGCCTCAGAGTGTAGCCACCCGAAGAGATAAGAATTCACTCCAACAGTTGAATTCTCACTTTAGTCAATAACCCCCTTTTGGTGAGTTTGCATTGTAATCTACAGTCTTCCAGCATACTGCTAGAATAAATAAATCAATACAATTCTGTTGTCTGGTGCTACAATATGCCAAATTTCAGCTGTTTTTTTGCACAATTCTGATTGAAAAGTTATTCTCTATGAACAAATATGAAATGATATACATCAGTTCTGCGTCTCAGACATTTTACACACACATGCGCTAGTTATGCCTCCACAGGAGCAACAGTACATATCCCTGAATATGTTACTAAGCTAAAAGAATTAGGGTAATTCAGCAAAGTCTGAAGTCACTTTGCGATCATTCGATTCACCTCGCCAAAATAGTTACGAGCTCGCTTCTGTCCTACAGGCGGACATTGGCGAACACTTTATAGGTATTCCAGTCTCGGCGAGGCGACTCGCCTGTAGGACAGAAGCGAGTACGCAACAATTTTGGCGAGATGAATCGAAGGATCGCGAGGTGACTTCGGACTTTTCTGAATTACCTCCTTAAAGTAGACCGGTCAGATCCACTTTAAAGGCTGTTTTTAAGAAGCAGGGAGTTGTCTTAGCTGATTGCTAAAAGCATTCACCTAAGACTGTAGTAAAAGAAGCAAACTCTCTGCTTCGTTTCTGCTCCAATGCCCGACTTGAATCTCAAGTCGGATTGGGTAGTGCTAAATGATGATTGAAATTATAGCTTATCCAATCATATCCCTGCTAGATCACAATTTAAGGGATATGACTACAGGAATTTTAATCATCATTTCAAGTCGGGCATTGGAGCAGAAAAGAAGCAGGGAGTTTGCTTCTTTTACTACAGTCTTAGCTGAATGCTTTTAGCATTCCGATAAGACAACTCCCTGCTTCCTATAAACAGTCTTTTAAGTGAGACATGTATGGCTACCTCGATACTTTTAATATGTTTATATTTTATCCCAGTGTTTTCTTACATTCAGAATTTAAGGGCACCTTATTTCCTACCCATCCTATATTAACCTGTTTTTGCAGAATTATTGTATAATATTATCTATTCATTTAAATAGTGCTGATATATTACACAATGCTTTACAGAGATTCATTCTTTCTTTTCTGTATCTGTTCTGTGGAGCTTACAATCTATTTTCCCTATTCAGTCACACACACAGACTAGGGGCCAATTTAGGGGGTAATTCAACATACTTCGAACTTACCTTCCGATGCTTTGACTCTGTTCACAGACACTGTTATGCGCTCGCTGATGTGCTGCGCGCGGACATCAGCGAACACTTTAAAGGGATTCCAGTCTCGGCAAGGCTCCCTCGCCGAGACTGGAATCCCTTTAAAGCATTCGCTGATGTCCGCACGCAGCACATCAGTGAGCACATAACAGTGTCTGAGAACAGAGGCGAAGCATCGGAGGGTAAGTTCGGAGTATGCTGAATTACCTCCTTAGTCGGGCGTCAGTTAACTTTTGTAGTATATTTTTAGATTGTGGGAGGAACCCAGAGTCCTCAGAGGAAAGGAACAAAGAGTATAAGGAGAACATACAGTGGGTTATTCATTTAAGTCTGAATTATTGCGTATAGGTGCGAATTCGCCAGATAAAGACAGTCACAATAGGCTGCTACTGTCGTAGTCGCAACTTTATAATGAGAATATTGTTGCAGTCGTGACTATAATGGGAAAATTGTCGCAATCTTAACACAAAAAAATTGTTGCGCCTTTACAATGGGGAAATTGTCGCATATTTTCTATGGGAATCCGATGCTTGCGAATTTGACAGTCGAATTCGCATCTTAGTGAATAACCCCCACAAACTCCATGCACATGAAGTCTGACTTCATGGACTTTAGGGTTAAATTGAACCCATAACCCAGCGCTGCAAAGGCAGCTATGTTAACCACTGAGTCACTGAATATTTCTCAATATCATTCGAGGCCAATCCTAACCTCATTTTAACAATGAAAGAAAGACCAATGTATCAGTTGATATTTTTCTCTAATGTTGGTTTGAGGTTTGCTGTCATTTACTGGAAACTAAAAATGTGACTTGAAAACAAAACAATTACTATAAGTAGTTATTCTCACAATATATGAATGAAATCTAGGTTGCAAGAGGCACAAATGCATTTATTTACCCAGAGGCCACCATGTTTCTCCTGGATTAGAAAAATTATAGGGGGTTATTCTCTAAAGTCTGATTTGAACGTAAAGGTGTGAATTTGCCAGTCGCAATATACTGACAGTATATTGACAGTCGCAATATACTGACAGTATATTGACAGTCGCAATATACTGCTACTATTGCAGTTGCGTCTTTATAATAAGAATTTTGTTGCAGGCGCAACATTATTATGGAAATATTGTCGCAGCCACAACTTTAAAATTGTCGAATTCAAACTTTAGAGAATAACCCCCATAGTGTTGAGGGCCCTCTTTATCCTCCACACCCAAAAGACAACACTTTGAAAAATGTCAACTGTTGAGAAAAGACTCATTCACATCAGATACTGCAAATAATATTTTGCAACCAGCCATTGTCTATATAGGCTGTATTTTGTCCAATGTTTTACATACTTGTAATGCAGATCTGTGCCGACTCAACCCTACCCTACAGCTAGCTGCCTTCTCCTGTTCCCCTGCTGAAAGGGCAGATCTAGGGTTGTCTTAAAGGGAAAAAATACTCACCACACATCATAATACATTATTACTGTGTTTTTACCAAAAAATAAGACAGTGTCTTATATTATTTTCATTTTCAAAAAAGCATGACCGTGACAATTTTCCCATTGTAAAGTCGTGATGTGACAATTTTCCCATTGTAAAGTTGCGACGTGACAATTTTCCCATTGTAAAGTCGCGACCGTGACAATTTTCCCATTGTAAAATCGCGACCGTGACAATTTTTGAATTGTAAAATCGCGACCGTGACAATTTTCCCATTGTAAAGTCGTGACCGTGACAATGTTCCCATTGTAAAGTCGCGACTGTTACAATTAGGGCTTATTTTTGGAAAAACACAGTATTACAGTGTTTTTGTTCTTTTGTTTAAAGACATTCCATCATCATTAAAGCTGTTTCATTGTGGTTCTGAAACATGTTACCTTACATGAATTATTTTCATATTTATGGTTTAGCCAACTGAATAGAAAGGTCTAAATTGCTCTGCAGTGGTAACCATCTGAAGTCAAACTACTTTTGCTTGAAATATTATACATTTGGGCAACCATGTCCTAGTCCAGGGGTCAGCAAACTTTACTGTCAAAATTGCCATTTTGCCCCTCTTCCACTAGAGAAAAGTAGTCTGGAGCCACAAAACATAACAGCTTAGAAACTTTTAAAAGTTTTAATCTTTCTTTAATTTTACCTGTTACAACATCAGAATACAACGAACAGAAGAAAATAATAACAACAATAAAATAATATATAAATCAAAATTACATTGATAAATAACCTTTATTCTTTTATTTTCATTTGTTAATTAAGGCAGAAGGGAGCCTCAGCAAGGAGGCTGAAAAGCCACATGTCTCTCCAGAGCCGTGGTTTGCCTGCCCCTGTCCTAGGGGGTTATTCACTAAGGTGTGAATTTGACTGTCGAATTCGCAAACAGCGGATTTCCATAGCAAATCCGCAACAATTTCCCCATTGTAAAGTTGTTACATTTTTTAATGTTAAGATTGTGACAATTTTCCCATAATAAAGTTGTGACTGCGACAGTATTCTCATTACAAAGACACGGCTGTAACAGTAGCAGCCTATCGCGACTGTCTTTATCTGGAAAATTCGCACCTATACGCAACAATTCGGACTTTAGTGAATAATCCCCTTAGTCTTAAGGTTCAGGGGGTTATTCACTAAGGTGTGAATTCGACTGTCAAATACGCAAACAGCGGATTCCCATAGCAAATCCGTGACAATTTCCCCATTATAAAGTCGTGACAATTTTTTAATGTTAAGATTGTGATAATTTTCCCACAATAAAGTCGCAACTGCAACAATATTCTCATTATAAAGACTCGACTGCGACAGTAGCAGGCTATTGCGACTGTCTTTATCTGGTGAATTCGCACCTATACACAACAATTCAGACTTTAGTGAATAACCCCCTCAAAGTTTTATCCGGCCTATTACTTGAAAACAAAACAGCCTCATCATGACAATGCTATTTTCAGAGAAGATGGCTGACCATTGCTTACTAGTGGGACCCTTATTCAACCATTCTGAGTTATCAGTGTCAGATTTAATTTTTGTCGCTTAAGCCAGATATGGAAAGGGGCCAAATTAAGGCTGGGTTCACACTTGCTGATTTTCAGTTGAGTTTATTTTAATTAGGTTCATTATTGTCTATGGGGCAAACACAATAGACTGTGAGGATTATCCCATAGGAAACAATGCATACTGTTTTTCTAATTTAGCTGAAAATCAGATAGTGTGAATCCAGCTTAATGTTTTGCTTTCAGATCTACTCAGTTCTGCAGCAACTGTGAATACATAGTAAGTAACCTTGACATACAGCTTTAAAAGACAGAGAAAAAATGAAAAAGTCTCAAATACATTTATAGTTACTATATATTCAAACTGTGCCTTCAAAAATTCTAAACTGTGTCTATAAAGTATGATTTTTAGCTTTAAAATTGGGCTTATCTAAAGCACCATATAAAATACTGGGACTGGGTGAGCTCTGTTTAACATGACTGCTATCAGTAAAGATAAAAACAGACAAAAAAACAATAAAATTCATAAATTCGATTTCAAAGATAACATTTTATAAGTGGTGTATTTTCTCTGAAAAGTGATTTTTCTGCCAAAAAAAACCCAACAAAAACCTATCCATAGGAATTTGTGTAAAATGCAGGATTTTTTTGCCACAAACTTTTAGCGATACGGTGGTTTAATTCTTAACATTTTTCATTCCTGATCTCCAGTCTTTCTTTCTGCTATGTTCAAGGTGAGACCCTCTCAGATAGCCTATCTGGTTCAGGAGAGAAGATAAAGAAGCGGGTGAAGACGCCATATTCCCTTAAACGGTGGCGACCCTCAACTTGGGCTATTCCCACTGAACGCCAGGACTGTGAGGTCAACAATAATGGAGGCAGTGCAACTTTCAGCCATTCAATGTCCAGCACAGCTGTATACCTTATAGATGGCGGCACTGCAACATCCACCCTTTCTCAAGAAGCCAAGCTGAGCTGCTTATAAATGTTTTAATGTATTTACATTTTCCGTGGTTGCTTTAAAGCCTCTAAAAACATTATTAACATTATCATTTTTGGTTTTTTGCATCATCAAATGCGCAGAAAATGTGGAAAAAAAAACAACATTTGTATCATTAGTACTTTATACAGGACTTGCTTCACATTCTGTGGTTCTGGAGTTGCTAGCATATCGTGTTGGCCTATCTAGAGCTAAGAAAGGGTTACATAGATTTTGGCTATGCAGCGTAAATACACCTAAACAAATAGAGCTTATGCTTCCATGATTTTGTCTTTCATCATTTACAACACAGTTTTCATTTTGTGGAACTGCTCTGCACCTTTTGACATTTTTCTTAGCCAATTTCAAGTCTGTATAAAATATGCACACACATATATGTGCACTGTATATATGTGAGTGTGTTTGTATGTGTACGAGCGTAACAAAGCTACATCACAAATTTTACAGAGTTGGATTGTTTTATTTTGTTTTTTTTGTTTTTTTTAAGCAATGATAAAGAAGATATTGCTGACCAGTTTGGTCTCTAAAGAAATCTACAGAAGCTGTCAGACAGGATAAACTGCTGCAGTCTTTGTGCACGATACTATAATTTCAGTGTGTCCAGTCTATATGTTGGTGCGTTAAAAGCTACACTCATTTAAAGAAAGAGAAAAGAAGTGATGCTTACTTCCTGCCTTTTCTTTTGTAGATAGGTCTTTGCACTTTTAGATAAAAGCACTGTAGTTGGCATTTATTATTAGCACCACTTTCCATTTTTTTTTGTCCTTTATAACTGATCTACAATACTCTTACGTCCATAGCTTGCAAAATTGTTAAACCTGTTTAAAGATCCTCAATAGCATTAGGGGATGCATTCATGTTAAAATATACCCCCTTTTTTAATAAGTAAGGTTTATGTTCTATTTATTTTTTTGCAAAGGATAGCTGTGTGAGGGCCTATATTATTGTGTACAGAAAAATACTCCTTTTCTAAATATCAGCATTTTATATATGGACGCTGCTTTATGAATAATGCAGTCAGATGCAAGCAATAAAGCACCTTTCACTCATATAAAAATGCAGTTATACAAAGACTGTTCTGTGTGTTAATCTATGACCTCAAACTTTAGCATTTCATCAAGGCAAATGTAAGAAACGCTTTACTTAAGATATATTTCCTCTTTAATGGCCAAATTGGTGGATTTAATCCTTGTTTACTTTCAAACCTCTGTGAAGCATTGAAATCTGGAAAAGGTAAAACATGAAAATGTTTCTATTGTGGCTTCAGAGCAAGGTTTATGTTTAAAAAATGAAATAGATTCAAATATATATAAATATATATAAATATCTATATATCAGAAAAGTGGATATAACATGGGCAGATCTTATACAAGTGATATATTAGCCTATCTGTGGAGGAGTGAACGCTTGTTGAATGGAGTGCATTATTTCTTGAATTATTTGCTTTCTTTATTATCGTTTTAAAATGTGCAATGGTCAAAATTTTGCTTTTTGTTTTGCTGGAAAATACATTTCAATACAACTATAGTATTTTCTGCCATGTTTGTGAATATATTTCTTTTAAATGAGTCCACTTCCCTTAAACATTTGCTATGATCTTATCCCTTCCCCTTGGCTGCTCTACTATCCAGCAGGCATACTTGTTGGTTTTGTCCTGTGATATATGCTTTAAGTTTGTATTTTTAATATATGCAGATAAATGTATGCGAAATGCAGGTTACCAAAAAAAAAAAAACAAAAAGAAAGAAAAAGCAACAATGATCAAAATAAAAGAGTCTGTTCTTTCACTCTGAACAATGTGATGCAATTTGGAGATATTCCATTATATTTTAGGACATTGTGAAGATTTGTATCTTAATTATTTAAAGTTTTGAGCACAAAATGGTAGAAAATTCATTTAGGCAATTTATATGCTACAAATCTCCAGAATGTATTGGCTCAAGGAATTTTAACAATAACGTAACGATACTGTTACTCACGAACATTGTAACAGCCAAGCTGGCCAAATACACAAAGATCTGGTTAATCTAACTGGTGAATGGACAACCAAGATCGTAGCCAGTCTGGCCACAATTACTAAATATTTCACAGTTCCTAGGTTGACGAATTAAAATGCAGTTGGGCAATGAACTTTTCAAACTGACTCCAAATGATTTTGACTTTGAAAATCTGAAGCCAGAAATCTGAAGTTTCTACTCACAATTTTATTCTTGCTCTTTTTGCAGAAGGTTGGAGACTTTTATCTTACTGACAAGATCTTTGCCTAGAAGGACTTTTTATAAAGATATTTCCATTATAGTGATGTTGTGGCATAACGTATGACAAAACTGAAAATGAAGTGGGGGTGGGAGGTTATAGTTAAATAAACTGATAACAACATTTTCTCGATTTCGACTGTTTCAATCCTTACAGCTTTTAGAATGCAAATAATAAAGACACGTGTAGCTCTTGTAAATGCGTATGTGTAATAACATACAGAAAACACATTGCGAGCAACATATTATACAAAGACATAATTCTAGTTGGGGGCAGCAGGTGTGACTTTACTGGGGCTCTGGGAAAATCTAGGGCCCCCCCCCCCTGCATTGTCTACCTGACACCAAGGGGCCAAAAGCAGCACTCTCAACATCGCTTCTTCAGACTTACGAAACTCTATTCTCCTCAAGGGCTTCTAATCGGGAGTTAAGAACAGCACTGGAAGAGTGCAGAGATGCATAATTGTGCCAAAGCGCTGTGCAGTGTGCTATGCAGAGTGTTGCTGGGGGCCCTTGGCGATTGCCCAGTTTGCCTCCCCTAATGCTGGCCCTAGATGCAGAATTAGATCACGTTTTCAGACAAATATGCAGTAAAATCTTTGCCATCCAATTGCCTGATCTATGGGATTATGATTTGAGCAAATTTGTCTTGCCCTTAAAGGAGAATTAAAGATATAAAATAAGAAAGACATATTAAAAAACATACCTTATATTGAGTTCATATAAATAGAAAATAGATCATAAATACAAAATACATACATAAATACAATTTCATGATACTACTATCATAGAAGTACCGGAACAAATATTTTTCACAGCAAGACCTCCTACACAAGCTGCCATGAATTATGGCCTCATTGTGTTCTGAGAAACAACTTGGCCATAAAGCAACGTCCCATAAGGGGACTTTCCACTCCTAAACTATCTTAAATCAACATATTTGCGTCTCACTGGAGTGAGATGTTTTATTGGCTGGCCAGTTTTCATCAGTTTTTTTCATTATCTATATGTTATGTGTTCCAATGAATTTTTGTAATATGAATTGTATTAATTTAAAGGGAGGATGCTCCCAATACTAATATATATTGGTATCATGAAATTGTTTGTATTTATGTATAATATATTTTGTATATTGTGTTTATATGAATTGAAATATATAAAGTTTTTTTCTGCACGCATTTTGGGAGAGCAAGATTTGTTCATGTCTTCCGCTGGCAGTTGCTTTTACTATGCAAAGCTGCAATATAGTGCGGATTATTAAGAATGCAGGATACATAATCTGTTTCTTTTTCTGTTCTATATCTAGTTGTTTTGGTTATGTGCACCCCATCGGATGGTCAATCCATATTTACATACAGTGCCACCCATTAATTGTATCCAGTTAAAATGATGGCATGCCGGCTACTTTAAGATAAAACTGTGACAAAACAATCATTTCATAAGCTTTGTTTATTAAAGCATCAGTTCTGGGTGGGCCATCTTTACATTGGGGCCTAAAGTGACTGCCTTGTCATTTAGCTGCAGTTCTTCTTTCCTCTCACCTTGAGGTTACAAGGCAGTACACAG
>WMED01023650.1:0-10000 GCA_019650415.1 Pipa parva
CAGCCATTGCCAGCGCTGGAACGCCAGGAAGGCCCGGGACCGAGGTGAGTACCGTTACACTGATTTACTGACTATGCCTGCTGTGACTCCTCACCTAGTTAATTGACTATGTATGATCTCTGCCTGGCCTGCCTCTCACTTTGTTTATTGACTATGTCTGCACCTCATTCCCAATATTGTCCTTCTACTCCTGTGTTCTTGGTCTCCTCCATCTAGGGGTGGCTGTCGCTGCGACTACAACCTTTGGATTCTCTTACAACAAAGACCATACCCCCTAGTGGGATTAACTGTGAAGACAGGGGATCCCCTTAGACTCTGCACCCAGAGTTTAGCCAGCTTCAAACCTCCTGTGGAGTTGTGTGAAGAATTCAGTCTAACAGAGGCATTGTTGGCTATCTAATTATTATGCGTGGTAATGCAAAGGAGTAATTCTACTTCCTTATTAAAAATGTATTTGATAGATAGAGATTGATAGATACAGATAGAAACAGAACCCAGAATCCAGACTTACACATGAATTCAGTAGTCTGGAATGAAAAGGCCATTGCACTTTTGTTATATGCATATAATAATGGTTAATACCAATATAAAGGATAATTATTCTTTTCTTCACAAGATATAAAAAAAGTTAATTCTATGATTTATTTAATGTTATTAAATAAAATATTTTTTTTTAACTGAAGGATATTCAAATATAAATTAAGCAAAAGCCAATAAACGTTTGATGGTTTGAAACATACACCAGTGCTGGTATGATAAGGGAATTAAATTATAGAGCTTTTAATAATTTGAACTCTCCAAAGATAATCACTTTTTCACAGGTTAGTGGAGAAGAGATTTACTTTCTAGATAGCCTGTATATATGACAACAGCCTGGCAGATTTTGAGGGATTAGCATTTAAAAGCAGGTCAGCAGAGAAAATATTTGTTTTCTAATGTTCATCCCATACCAATTAGTGATCCCTGAATGTACAAACACATATCAATTCAACCACATTTTTCTTTCTGCTTTATCATCTGTCTCAGATACAGCTGATTGATAAGGAAAGGGTTGGATGCATATGTGGCATATCAAATAAAATAAGGGTACTGATACTTTCTTCTGAAACAAACATACACTGGATAGTGTTGTGTCATAAGGAGCAACACTAATGGACATGTGTCAGTTATAACCACAAACTACATTGCCTCAATAGTAATGGGATACATTTAGATATCTTACATGGATGTTTAGTATGGATAGGTATATTGTTTAAATTATTTAACTCTCATGTGTGGCTATGGTGTTAACACACTGGTGGGAAAGGGAGATTATAGTTGGGGGGTTATTCACTAAGGTGCCAATTCGACTGTCAAATTCACAAACAGCGGGTTCCGATAGTAAATCTGCTACAATTTCCCCACTGTAAAGTCGCAACAATTTTTTAATGTTAAAATTGTGACAACTTTCCCATAATAAAGTCGTGACTGCAACAATATTCTCATTATAAAGATGCGACTACAACAGTAGCAGCCTATTGCGACTGTCTTTATCTGGCGAATTCTCACCGATACTCAACAATTTGGACTTTAGTGAATAACCCCCTTAATATGTAAATTATTCATAAAATTAGAAAAAAAAAATAGAAATTTTAAGGGAATAACATGTTGGCCACATACAGTACTGTACACAAACATGCCATAATAGACATATATGACATCTGCACTGATTTCAGTTTTGATAAATAAATAAAACACCATAAAACTAAACTGACATAGATAGATAAATATATACATATAGATAGAGAGATAGATACAAGGCTTTTTTTACCCAACTGAAACCAAGTAGGTTAGATTTCTTGCATGCGAGCATTGTTTACTGAGAAATCTGCAGTTACTCATTTACACAATCCATTCTGCTTGCAACTTCAGTGTATTTCCACTAGTTGGTATGACTATTGTGTTCCAATTCCGACCCCTGTGGATTCTCATTAAAAATGGACAGGAATCAGATGTGTAACGTTTTTATTGTGAGTAAGATCTGATTTACATTACTTCCTTGTTGCCTCTTAAATCAGATCTGACTTAACTCTCATTAAAAAGACACTCTAAGGATACATTTTCAATGTTTTAACACATGCCAAACGTTAGTGTAAAAGAGGCCTAAATGTATCTGTCACCCACTGTGCATTAGGAGTAATTAGCAATGAAGCCAATAAAGGTGGCGACTATTACACATACTAAGTCCTGGCTTTTGGCAAAGCATCCAAGACACATTTCTAAACAAACATTTTTCAAACTTTTTTACTAAGTAAATGTAAGTATGCTTTATAGAGACTCATTAAAAAATAAGACCTTTTCTCTTTACATAGATAAAAGAGAACAAGTTATATAATAAGAAACAGGAAATGATTATTCCTATTTGATATTTTATTTTAGGAAAACTGCCTACATTATGCTTATCTTGTAATTACTTTAGATTCCTTTTGATTAACACTTCCTTCTGTAGATATTTAAAAAAAATCAAATAAAATACCAAATAATTTTAGCATGCAGAAAATTAAAACGCGTCTTTCCTAATCAAACATAAAAGTATACTGCTAATTACATACAGAAATGGAAGTACAAGTGGGGAAAAGTCATGTAATTCACTGTAGAACATCTGATGTTCACTAGAACAACCTAAGCCTTTTCTGATTATGCCTATTGACAGCTCTGTCATAGTCACATGTCAGCCCATTAACTTCCTTTTAACCTTTCTAGTAGGGAACAGACCCTGGCATGATTCTCATTCAAGGACAGGACGTGTGCAGATTTTTAGCACTAAAATGGGCAGGATGGGTTGTTTTTCGTTTCTTGTTGGTCTGTTTCTTCATCTCTCTCTCTTTGGAGGGAGTATATTTCCAAAAGTCAAAAATATTTGACCCTTTTAATGCTGCTAAATTGTAATAAACAATTATATCAATATTGATATTTAAAATGCTCAAGAAAAAACAAGCACAACAGAAACAAAAATGCACTAAATAGTGCTTATATATCTGTGGTATAAACAAAGTTTAAAGGGGAAACCAAATGTCCCAATAAAGTATATAGTGTGAAAGTGATGATTAAATGCACACACACCACGTGCCGACAAGTAGTGATATCTATGCGCTCACCAGATTTGAAATAGTCAAAGGCCTGTAGTCACAAACTTTCTATAGTACTTTGGATTTCTTCCTCTCAAAGCAGCATCAGCATCTAGCACTCCAAAAAGACCAAATGTATCCCATGGTGCATTAACTTTTTTAATAATAATAACGATAAAAGATTAAAATATACTCACAAACAACTGTGAGATAATCGCTTTTAAAATGGCTGTACTAGCCTCTCAATGTAAACGTGTCTCTCAGGGGGTACATCTGATTTTGCTGGTCAATATAAGGTCAGTCCAGACAGCTTTATATCTTGTCCTCCCCAACTCAACGCGTTTCGGAATGTTTTTCCTTCCTCAAGAGTTGCTCAATAATAATTCAAAAAAATGCTCAATAAGACCACTTTTATAGATGAAAAGTGTTCGCCTTGTGTAAGGTGGGAAAAGAATTCTGCAACTTAGCCAAAGTCAGATCAGAATTTGTCATTTTTCTTTACCCTGTATAAATCAATCACATTGACAAAAGTAATAGTCGAAATTACCTTTATAAATTTCCCCCATGCTTTAGTGTTACCACTTCACTTACCTGATCTCTTCAGATCTTTCATAACAACTTTAGCTATTTTTATTTTCTAAAATGCCTATTTGCTTTTTTTAAGCCTCCTTGTCATTTTAATCTTTATTCCTCTTTTTAAAGTGTAAGTAAACCCTATTTCTAAAGTTTGCCCCATTAAAGTATTGTAAAATGTAAAAATGATTAGTAAAATCCTCTCTCACCTCTTCACTGTGCAGCACTTGTAATCCCTCTGTAAAATATTCCTTCTTCCTGTAGTGGAGAAGGCCACGCCCCCACCCCTCTCACATTCTCTTATCTTAAAAACTGACACGCAGAGAGTCGGAATTCAGTGCCTAAGGGCTTAGCAGTGAGAGGAAAGTATCAGATTACTAAGCATGCACTAGCAGAATGAGTCATTGAGTGACCTCATTAGCACTAATGCTAATGCACCTCTTGGCACTATTACAGGAAACAAGTACACAGAAATGCAGACAGGCTACAAGATTGAGGTGAGAACTGAAAAACACAAAATATTTTTTACTTTTAAATGTTTCAATTTATCTTTATACATTATAAATATAATATATATAGTTTGGTCAATAACTTTACTTACACTTTAAGGGCACATTTTTCAAGTAGCGATAACATTAATGTTATTTTAGATTAGTTTTTGGACATTGTACATTACTGATTTTGTCAAATTTGAAACAATACTTCCAATTATTTTGTCCTGTCACAATACAAAATGCATATAAAACTTATAGAACACATGCCCCATTTGTATGCTATAGGGACAACAAAAAAAAGGCACTGTTACTTTTTTTGATATAAGCAGCAAATTGCAAACAATTGGTTTGAGTCATTTTGTTGAGGTTTTCTCACGAGAGTTGTGAGGTGTTTTGTTGTGGCTGCCATTGCATTCTGTAGGCTTCTGATGACCGTTTTGACACAGGTGTCAAAATGCATAATTGGCATTACCCTTACTGTTCTATCTAGGTGATCCTTTAATGAATGTGCTTGTTGGTGATAACAGTAACAAAAACAGATAAGAAACATATCACAGTAGGAATGAAAAAGATAATAAAAATGGTGCTTATGTATGTTATACAATGTTACATCTCCTCTACATTGTTGTAATGATGTAGATAGTGAGAGAGTGGATACTCTGTACCGCAGTGGGACTGGCGCTGGTTAATCCTGGGGAATGGAGTTGGAGAGGCTCCTGGTCTTCACCCTTAAACCCTGCAAGGAGGACTTTGCTACAAGGGAAGCCCTAGGTCACGGACCCCAGGTTAACTCTCCATTAGTGGTAGATGATGATGTCTCAGAAACACTGAATTAGATGAATGATATAATAAGGCAAGTCTGCAGTAAACACAAAATGGAGGCAGAAGAGCAGAAACACAGGATAACCTTAGAGCAGAAAAACACAGGATAACCTTAGAGCAAAAAAGCAGGACTGTATCAGGAAGAGGAACAGGTATCCTGGAGTGCAGAAATTCTGAAATGCAGATATTCAGGAGATCAGAACAAAGCAAACACCTTCATCAGGCAAGGACAAACAGAATCTGACAGCTTAATATAGGACAGCTCTTTCTGCAATAGGCTGGAAATCAGATCCACTGATTCACTGGCTATAATTGAATTCTAATTATTATAAACATATGTGGAAGACAAGTGGATTCAGCAGTGTTCCTAATATTATAGGTTGGCCTTTCTCAGAACAAAACTCAGTCCTGAGTGTCTACAGCCTAAAGGGATTTTTGCCCCCTCTGACCAGACAATCCCAGTTTGATTCCCAAGCTTAGCGTCGTACAACTCTGTAGTAATGTACACCAGCACTATAGGGCTGATGTAACTGCACACATACACATAAAACTACTTTATACTAAGCCAATTGCTGACACAAACAGTTAAAAAAAAACATTTAGGGAAGAAATAATACTTGCTGTTTGTTTCCCTTAATTAGTGATGACGTTTTCCTCCCCTTCTCCTTTGTTCTGCAAGTCAAGCAACATGAGAAGAAAAAGCTACCTGACTGCTATTGGTTAAGCAGTGTGCTGACCTTTTGGCCACATAAATTAAGTTGGAATGCAGGAGATTACAGAGGGAAAGCTGACTTGTGCACATGTGCTAAGTTGTAAGTAGGCAAAAATGTTTGGTGGAGGGTACTTTTTCATGGAAAACTGGCCAGAACACGTCACATACACATTTCCTGGTGCAGGAGTTTATCAGTGCTGCCTAGTCAATTATTCTGCCTCACATGAAACAACTACTGGGGAGAAATGCTTCTCAGTAAGGTATAATACTGCATATGTATAGATGTCATTTGACTATAGTTCCAGTTTAAATCATAATCTAGCAATGATCTGATTGGAGGAGCTATAGTGTCAATCATCATTTAGCCCTGCCCACCCAACTCATAGAAAAGAAAAGGCAGGCTGACAGGGAAGATGACAGAGAGAAATGCTGTATAAAGGTAAATTTTTTAAAATACATATATATTTACAAAAACATTTATTTCATTAGTAGAACCTAAATTAATATTAGGTTTGAGGTGACAGGTGCACTTTAAGAATAATGTATAATCTTAGGCTTGTTTATATTAAATGTAAAGGTTAACACTTACTGCACTGAGGTTTGATGTTGTGAATATTAAATTAAACTCACCATTGATTCATTTGGCAATCCATCTCTTAGCTCATACAGTCTAGATGTTTCAGATCATTAACATGCTTATGTCAGTGCAGAACAAATTAATACTGAATATATCAAATCATTGCTGTGAACTGAATGTGGAACCGACAGAACTGATTACTTAACTGTAATTATATAGACCATTCTTCATTTAACATATTGTACTTTCACTTTTTCTCTATTTAACTTTTTGTGTTTTAAAAAAATTGCTGCTCGTTTGTCTCTTAAAATTCAAATAACTTGCCATGGCAAGTATTGTAGGATGGAGCTTCTAATTTGATTTGCATATTCTGTCCTTTTGGAGCATTTACTGGGCTAAATAAAGTAATGATTTATCTAAACCACAGTTTGTCAAAATGGGCAAAATTTCCCCTTCTCAGTCCACAATTATCAATAGGCCAAGACTGCACTTCATGACTCTAAACTCTTGGGCACATACATCCATATGGCACAATAGTATCTATGGCACTATACATACAATGCTATTAAAACATATTATAACATAAAACAGAATTCAGGCCCGCAAGGAGTAAGACAGAGGGTCATAGTCAGTCAGATAGAAGTAGGATGATAAATCATGCAGAGTGAGGCAAATTCAAAAAGTGAGGGGCAGTGACGTCAGTTTCACCATATCCCTCTAACTGTATTCTGTGAATATTATATGTATTTCTATTTCACCTTATCCCTAGGTCATATTGTTACTTAGTCGCAGTCGCCATTGTCACCTTTGAATTAATAGTCACCTTACCCAGCACTGGAGTCCTGCCATCAACCCCCCATTTGTCACTCTGAAATAGTGAAGTCAAACAGATGAATCGGGAGCAGTTCACCTAGTTGCATCCGCACCTTCGACACACTCCTCCAGTTAGGGGGTTATTCACTAAAGTCTGAATTGTTGCATATAGGTGCGAATTCACCAGATAAAGACAGTCGCAATAGGCTGCTACTGTCGCAGTTGCATCTTTATAATGAGAATATTGTCGCAGTCACAACTTTATTATGAGAAAATTGTCGCAATCTTAACTTTAAAAAATTGTCGCGACTTTACAATGGGGAAATTGTAGAGGATTTACTATGAGAATCTGCTGTTTGCAAATTCTACAGTTGAATTCGCACCTTAGTGAATAACCCCCTGTCAAATAGTAGAAGTACATAACATGGCAGAAGCCTGTACAGAAAATAACATACAACTATCTGTTCCCTAACTAGACACTCTTAGCAAATGTAACATTACTGGCAAGATACTACAGTTCCCAACAGCTATATTTTTATAATGTTAATATTCTTTAGCTCTTCTAATAACGTTGTGTGCATGTGCACAGGTTATTTGCCTGTTCATTTTGCAAATGATACCATGTTCCTAATTAAAAACCACCTTCTACTGCAGACCAATTGCTAAATCTCCAAAATTGAAATATGCTTTTTACGTTTCATGTTTTCGTAACTTATTTTTTATTTAAAAAAAAAACCAACTATTTCTATATGAAACCGAACTAGCCTTGTTGACAGACCCCAACATAAATATGAGCCACTGATTGGTATTCAGCTGCAACTTACAATCAATAAGTGATGTTTTTGGAAAGGCTGACAGCAAATTTTTCCCTTTGGGGAGTATGTTTGGGTATAGCGGAATTGCAATGGAACATGAAATGGCACAAAAACTGGAAAAAAATATTGTTTGTGAAAATTATTTTCTCATCTCATAAACACACTTGTAACAGCTGCCAAGAATATAGACTCCATGGAGGAATGATCAAGGCAACATCCCTTGCCTTCCTTTCAGCAAGCTTTCATTCCTGCCATTAAAATGTTTTGGATAAAAGGAATAACTGAAATTCAGACCACAGATGGAATGTGATGCTGTCTGACTGCACCATTTCTGCTAGCTGATTTTTGAGAAGCATAGTTCCCAAACATGAATTTATTCTGTTTATTAGCACTGTAACTATGCTCTTTGAAACCTACTGACTCGCCAGTTTCTGGTTTATGTTCTGTTCTCTCTAATGAAAGCAGTTCCCTCTGATCATTTTTTATTTTCTATAGAACAGTATGTTTTGACTGCTCTGTTTGTAATAACCAAACCAACCTGTGCCTATAAATATCTGTTTGTAGACAATTGTCTGGAAAATTAGTTCTGTGAATATTGGCTAAACTACTACTACTTCATGCATCCATAGTCCAGGCAAAGAATTAATTATTAACAGGGCAAAGATAGAAGCAAGACAGACTAATTGATGGGGAATTGGCTATAATAATAATTACACTGGGGTACCAAATAACAAACAATAGCAGAACCAGAGAACAAGACAATGTCAGACTAAAGAGTTAAGAATAAATGGTAGACGATGTTATAAGTATAAGTTTGTTTCGATGTATAACTTTCCATGTATATGTTTTCTTAAAGTGAGTTAAGCAATATTGCTAGGCATTTCAATGTGGAGATGGGAAAATATATATGTTGGATACCCATACATAAAATATTCAGAGACTCATATATACATATGTATATTTATTGTTTTATCTTCCTTACAACAGGTGCCTGTCAGAGGATATTTTCTTGCTCCTCACAGACTAATTATAAAATTATTAGCATAGGTGAAGAAAGTGTTAAACGAAAAACAAAACTATTACTGTTATTAGCCATTTAGATTAATTGATATTTGTCAATATCGGTCTCTTTCTTTCAATATCAACCCTACATAACGGAATCAAAAAGTCCAGCAAAATGAATAAGTATATTAAAAGCATCGATGAACAGCAAAAAGAATTAAGAAGATGACGTGATCTCTATAAAAATCCCCTATATATTGTGAACATTAGCCCTAAGGGTGGCAGGTTCTACATGGGATAAACTATAGCAAACGTCAATCTTCCGTGGGTAACAAAGGTTAATTTCAAATGATATTTAGTGATCTTTGGCAGTAAACCAAATTAATCCACCAAGAGAACCCTTCTCCCTTTGAGGTATCTTTACAGGACATACTGTACCTAAATGCTTTTTAGACTCAAAATAGTAGTTTGTCCTTTCATAGCAGTGGCTTGTTGATTCAAGGAAAAAACAGTCCTCCCTTCTAGAGTCGCACATTTACTCACACAATAAGGGTGAAATGTCGGTCTTTCTGAGTTTACTGAGTGAAATCTTACAGTGTTCTTGCTAGTTTTTTGAGTTTTCAAGATCGAGAACGGTCTTACCAAGTTTAATAAAATTTGCCCTTAGAGTATCTGACTTTCCCAGAAATCTTTATTAGTCCCAGGCTTTTTCTTTACACACCTGTAATATCAGGTGTAGACTTTACTTATCAAGGCATTTATCAAGTAATATACACCTCACCAATCAAGGCACAGTTACAATATTTATCCATATGTATAAATATATCTCTCTCTCAATGTAACAAGTATAATAAACTAACGATTACCTTTCTTACAGGATTAAAATTGGACTCAACTGTCATCACAATTTTTCTTATCTGTCTCAGACTGGTATAAAAAGTCTGCACTTTAACTTTCTAACCCTTTTCTCCACCTCTGCACAGTAATACCTGATTACAATCTAGCATGTGGATTTCCCTGTCTGATTTTGGTATTATTTGTTATATGTATTATAACTGATCCTTGCTTCTCACAGTTGTTGTTTG
>WMED01023652.1:0-11403 GCA_019650415.1 Pipa parva
CAGTCGCCCGAACTGTTCGCACTACTTCGGACAATGGTGAATTCCCCCCATAGTGTTTACCTTAGGGGAGAATTACATTGTGTCACCAGTAAGGGGCTCACTCCTTACATATTCTATGTTGCAAAGAGCTTGCCATTGTCTTCAACTCTATTGCACCTATCGCACCTTATTGCTGCTCTAGCTAACCACTAGATCTTTCTCAGGTTGCATCAACCACAAGAACCATCTCACCCTAGTTTCCAACATGGGATTTCTAGCAAGATCTCATTATGTGTCTACCTGACAGGGACATGACACATATCACCTGCAGAGCATTGAGCAGAAATGAGGGCTTTGTTATCCAAAGTTAATCTCACCCTAAACTAATGCACACAGAGAATTCTACTTAAAACGACACTAAACCATGGACAACCTTCTGTTTTGTAAAAATTACAATGCCTGTTGAATTGAACCTAGCATTGACCACTTTGACTAGGTTCTTGTGATATGAGTATCAGAGTGCATCTCTATTTATTTAGAGCAATCATTTTGGACTCATCGGTGATTTTCTGCATTGTTGCTCTGGGATGGGAACCCAGATTGAAGTTCCTTTGATTTACCCCTTAGCAATATACAGTAGTGTGAGTAGGATATCTCTTTCCCAGTCGTGGAAAGGTTAAATTCAAAGATGTCCATGATCTCTAAATGCAGATGTATACTGTAACTTCATGCAGCCTAATCAGCTGTGTTCTTTACGACTCCACTTTGATGCAAGCAGGCACATCAGAGGATGCTGAACAGCATATAAATGGATAGCAAGAAGATTCTGGACTGAAACACATGCTTTTCAGCAACTAGCATCTCTACCGCTCATGAATTATGGATGCGCGCGTGTATTATGTTCTGCTATGTATGAATTGTTAATATCTATTGATTGATTCCAACAAGTATTTTTAACCAACGACACATAAACATTAGACACAGCTTTCTTTTAAAACTTTGCTTTCACCATATTTCTAAGGCATGCGGATCCATATTTCTAAAGTATACAGATATGCCTTTCGCTCCAGAGGACTGAGATAAATATTCTGCCCTGTAATGAAACAATTTTATGCGCTGTTATTCGTTAGCTCAGAGGAAAACATTGTTGATGCCAGCTGAGGCATCTTAACTCATTTGTTGACATTTCTATAACCGTTATTTTGAAATGGGGGGTGGGGAGGGCAGACATATTGTTTAAGGGGGTTATTTTCTAAAGTCCGATGTCGACTGTCGAATTCTTCCATTGTAAAGTTGTAACTGCAACAATATTTTCATTATAAAGTCGCGACTGAGACAGTAGCAGTCTACAGTATTTCGACTGTCTTTAGCTGACAAATTCGCACCTTTACACAGGAATTCGGACTTTAGAGAATAACCCACTCAGTCATTATACCTCTTAAAGGCATTTAATTTGCTAAAACATGTTTAAGGAATAGTACCTATTAATCTAGTATTAGTCCAGTCAACTTCTCTTTTGGCCATAGTGTTTTACTTTCTGTAGATAGATGTCAGTTTCCTCTCATGGCAAACAACAAACGAACGAAGACTCCGGCACTCCGAAATAAATAAAATCATCCATAATTTATTGTAACAAAGTTAAAATCCAAGCGTCATGGTGGTAAGATAAAAGATCCTCTCATGGCATCTGATTTTATGTGATATATTGTTGTCTGCATACTGAGACTGTACCTTTATGAAGAATCCCAAAGAATAAACCTCTACAAGTACAATTAAGGCAATGTAACAAAACCATCACTTCTCCTTCATATAGGTTCTTCTGGATTAGTCTTAACCATGTGCTCTACTCATCACAGGGAAAGTTGGTAGTAATTAGAGTATAAGCAGTGGTATAACTGGATTCATTCATAGGTTCACAAGATTATTCCTTCTAAGGCGAAACCCTATAAAACTTGACATATTCCTTCCTCTCTACAGTGACAAAATAGATAGTACACTTCTCTACTGACTTTGCTTTAAGCCACGATTGTGCTACTTGAAACATCCAACATAGTCAGTTAAGAAGTGTCCCAGACATGTTTTCACTGTTTAAAGCCACCAGGCAGCAGAACAGGTTAGTATTAATGTATGTATGTATGTATGTATATTTTTATTTATAAAGCGCCACTAGGTTACACAGCACTGTGCAATATAACAATAGTTATAATACAGATATGAGTAAAATGTTTAACAGAGCATAAGTGAAGTAAATTACAAGCAGATAGTCAAGAATATACATCGCTCTAAGAGCGAAATGTAATAAACGTGGAAAAGCTCGCTTTTCTGAGTTTATTCCTTCGAGATCTCGGAATTTGCTCATGGTAAATAACGCAAGATTTTTTTTTTTCAATCGATATTTACCGACAGAAAATTTTCGATTGAAATTTTTTTCAATGGAAAAGTAACCATACTACTAATGTAAAGTATGGCTTGAAAAACTCAATTGAAAAACTGGAGTGATAATCTCGGGGGATCAACGCGCGTTCTCGCGGCATCAACTCGAAAAGCCAAGATTGGTCTTTTCAACGTTAATAACTTTTTCCCTTTGTGCCAGGCCATGATTGAAACAAGAGGATGAAGGTCACTGTCCCATAGAGCTTACAATCTAAATAGGAGGAAGACTTACATAAGCAGATAGGAGGGTAACAAATGCATCAGCATAAAGTGTTAGTTCATTAGCCTATAGGTGCCAGTGAAATAAGAAAATAAATACAAAATAGAATAAATAGTTGCTTAAAGACAAAATGTCATCCTAAAATAAACCAGCTTTCCTAGTGCTGAGTCATCTATACTTTTGCTTTTTTCAATTACTTTTGCTGCAAATTTTTTTAATCGTCATTAAAAAAAACGAGAAATAGTCCGATTATGAAATTAAAAAAATGGTAAATCTTTTTTGGTTTTGATTTTGCTGTTGGTTTCCCATTTTAACTGTTATTTTTTTTCCCCATTTTCAGAAGGTAAAAATGTCTCACAATGGTTTCATGGATTTGGGTGGTGACAGGAAAACAGTCTTTTTGTGAAAACCTGAAATGGAGAAAAATAGTGAATTTGTATGTTGATAATTAGCACCAGGGCTACACACTAAACTTATGGAAACGCAGTAAGATGGAGAATCCTCTGTGGAAACCAAAAATTAGCAAAAAAAAATTGTGAAAAGTCGAGCAAAGAGTTTACTAACCACTTTGAAGCTCTTGTGTAGTGCAATTTCCAGGCTGGGATTCCATTCGGCTAGTTCAGTGGTTCTTAACCAGGGTTTTATTGAACCCTAGGGGTTCGGTGAGTCTGTCTCAGGGGTTCGGCGGAGCCTCCGCCACGGAGGTCAAGACATGGAGGTCAAGACATGGAGGTCAAGTGATTTATCACTAAAGAAGGGTTCAGTGAATGTGCATTTGAGACTGGTGGGTTCGGTACCTCAAACAAGCTTAAGAACCACTGGGCTAGTTTCTCCTCTTAGAACCTAATCAGTCGTTCTAAGACATTTTCTAACTTGCACCAAAAAAGTATAAATAACTGAAAATGGACTTATTTGCAGCAGTGAAACTATTGCGTTTGGTAAATTTGTTTGGCAGAATCTAACATATTTTTATCTTAATAAAAGCTTCAGGAAACCGAGCTGGAAATAGGCATTATCAGTGTATTTTGTTTATTCCCATCGGAGACCTATTAAACCAATGTTGATCAATGTTGAGTTGTTTCATACCAAGTTGACTGGTCTTGGACGGACATACACCTATCTAGATTCTCATTAAGGGGACTGCGTTGTCATTGTCAGCCCAAAAGATTCTAGATCATTCTTATTATGTACAATACCTATTATGCTGCAAGTCACTATTTTACCAGTGTAAATCCTTTATCCCATGAAGCATTGTCTATGCACCTGTACCCCATCCCTAGATAACACACAGACAAGTAACAGCTGCTCTCTGTCCCCCAGGCTCACAATGGGTAATAAACTTCTTTAGATAAAGTCTCTCCTGCTGTTGCTTAGCTGATAGGTAAGGGAACCCTACTGTTCAATTACTTACAGATGTTAGCTGTTTATTTGGAAAATACCTGTAAACACTCTTCTCCCTCAAGTTAGATGTCTCACTTGTCTGCTTAACTCCTACTCTAACAGAGGTGCCCATTAGGTATAACACAGCCTTCCATGCCAAATGGTATAAAAGAGCAATGTATATTGTTGTTTAACCATCTTTTAGCCAATTTCCCAAATGTTGCCTGGGTTTTATGTAGATTATATGTTGTGGTTATCTTATGTGCATTTAAATGGGTAATAAATTCTTACATAGTGAAAAACACTTTGTGAGATTCATCAAGGTTACCAGTTTAGCAGCTCATTTGTGTGAATGTCTGAGAGAGAGAGGGGCGTGTCTAAAACAGTAAAATGGCTGCCTTGTACTGTTAGGGAACAATGTGATGCAGGAGCTTATAACTTATTAATGGTGAGTTAATTCTCAGTGCTTTACATTTTATTGTGTTCTTATGTATCAAAACTAGCGGTTCAATAAGGAATGAAATCAAAATTAAGTTCTTCTTTAAGATAAAATACTGTAAGATACTTTGAGAGGGTTATTTATGAAAATAATACCATGACACGAACATTTCATTTATTACTTTGTTTTTTCCACAACAGGCCAGAAAGAAGTTTTCATTAATGTTACCCTTGACCCACTCTTTTAATGGACCAGTAAATAAAAAAAAAAAAAAATGTAAAAATTCCCATTTGAATTAGCGTGGCAATTACTCACAGCTAAATGTTATCCTTGAAATAAAATTCATGAACTTAATTGATTTCTGCCTCTTTTTATCTTTGCTGATAGCAGCCGTGTCGTTTAGACAGACCTCAGCCTGTCCCGTTGTTTCCTATGGTGCTTTCGAGAATACAGATTCAGGAAACGTACCCTAATGCCTACATTTTTAATGCTAAATATCTAAATAACTTACTTTACAGAAACAAATGTAGAATTTTTGGAAGCACGGATTGACTATCTAGTAACTCCAAATGGCGAGAATTGTAACGATAATCGCGGCTATGTAACAGCGATGTATTATAACTAAAAGGGAATTCATTTTCAAATAACAGCTGATATTTGTTTGATGTTGCTTAAGTACAGTACACCTGACTTGGGTTTCTGAGCGATTCTGTTTAGAAACAACCAAAAATAATCATTGATAGCTCATTTAAGTTAAACATAGCCTGATGTTTAGTTTCGTTTTTTTTTGTCTCTGTACGTCTGCCAAGATTATCCGAATTCATTTCACACTTGGCAATTTCTTATACTTTTGTCATCAGGTTTTATTTTTTGCTATTTGAATTTTATTTTGATTTGGGGTAAAGCCATTTACGGCTCATCGGAAGTACGAAATGATGTCTTTTTTTTTTCCCTTTCCCTTATAACAATCGAAAGATAAACATTTGAAAACATAAATTGTTTTTTTTTTTGTAGTAATCAAATATAATAAGCCTGAAGGAAGAACGTTAACTTGTAAATAACATCACAGCTTGTATATAAACAATAGTCAATTCTGTACAAGTTGCTATTTTTTTTTTTTAAACAAAAAGAATAGTTTGTGTGTTTTTTTTTTCTAGTATAATTGGAAATCTTACTTCTTGTATCCTCTTTTATTAATGAATTATTTAAAGCTATGAAATGGTAGGGGGAAGTCCTTTAAGGTTACAATAACCTTTGCTTAATGATTGCGGCTGTTTACTGCGCTTATTTTTAAAGGTTCTTTGTTTGATTTGTGAGAAAACAGAAGCGTGGGTGAAGTTGATATGTAACAAGAGTCACAAAACAGGAAATTCTATGCTAAGTACAATAGTAGACAAATCTGATCAGCTAATCTCTTGGGTAACGAAGAGAGAAAGGTAAAGTCTGAAAGAAAAGATCAAGCGAGGAAGGAGGTGATTCCGTGGCAACAACTGAACGCAGTAATTTATGAATAATGCGGTGCATGAATAGTTTAATCAACTAACAGGTGGTAGCAGTAATAGAAGGGATATATTATAAATCCTACCGCACATTAGAAAGATATTAGAAGCAATGATACTGCATTATCTCTTTATAATAAAAATGGTTGGTCTTGGACAAAATGAAGCAGTATCTAAAAGGATGAGAGTAATGTTTTTTGGAATTTCTTAATGGTTAGAAAGAGATGAATCTATTGTCACCGTAAAGGTCACAGGATTTCAAGGTGACCTCTATTTAGTAGTCCTTCAGTCTATGGGCCTTGTTGACTAACCTGTTGAATTCACTTTGCTACGGTTCGAGTGGCATCGCCAAAATAACAAACTTACTTATTGATGAAGCTGCAGATACATTTGGACACAGGGGGGTTATTCTCTAAAGTCCGAAATGTCGCGTAAAAGTGTGAATTCGCCTGCTAAAGACAGTCACAATAGATTGCTGTTGTCACAGTCGTGTCTTTATAATAAGAATAATGTTGCAGTCGCGACTTTAAAATCATCGCAGTCGCGGATTTTCTATGGGAATCTACTGTTTGAGAATTCGACAGTTGAATTTCGACTTTAGAGAATAACCCCCACAGTTGCATGTGTAGTGTGGCAAAATCGGTCAAATAGAAGTAGGATGTATATAAGTGAATATTACATCTATTTATAAGTCACCTTGTCCCTAGTTCATGTTCAGTAGTAGATTAATTAAGTCACAGCCGCCATTGTCCCTTTTGAATGAATAGTCACCTTATGCCACTCTAGAGCTCTGCCATCAACCCAACAATTTGCTACTTTGATGTGGCGAAGTAAAATAGGTGAATTTGGAGCACTACATTTTGTATAATTCTAGACTGCAACTCACTCTGCTGTTTGGTCAAAAGTTAGTACAAAATACCTGTGTGTGCATACACAAAGTGATGTGAAGTGCTCTGTAAGATCACGAGTATTGTAGTCGCCTGAATTCTCCCCGTATTCAACACGTCTCAGAATTTACTCAATAAGTAAACATGGGGAATTGGCAATTAAATGCAGATTCAGAACTATATGCAACCATTCAGACTATAGTCAATAAAGCCCTAAGGATTTTGGAGGATGCTGGGCTTTGAAGGAGAACTAAAGCTCATTTTGGTCTAGACGTGATTCTTAAAGGGTGGATGGGAATCATTCCTCTCCTTTGTTCCAGAGCCGGCTCCTGCTTCAAGATTTCCCCAATCTTCTTTTCTTCTGATCCAGCATCACAATCCTCTCCATGTTCACGCCTCCTATTCAATAGCGCTGTTTTGATTCATGTACATGCGCAGAAGCAGTTTGAACATGTGTTAAAGAAAAAAGTAGGATTGTGGTGCTGGAACATAAGAAATAAAGATTGGTGAAATCTAAAGCAGGAGGCAGCACTGGAGAGAAGGAGATGATTGATTCCCTCTACGCCTTAGGAATCGCCCCTATACAAAAAATAAGTTTCAGTTCTTCTTTAAGCTAACGTATAGGCCTCCCATATGAACGTGTGAGTCATGGATTTTTACTATACTAGGAAAAGAAATGTTATTATGTTAGGAACATATTTATCAAGTGGTAATTCTAATTTTCACCCTTTTCGATGTTCTACGAAGACCATTTTAATAAAGGAAAATTTCTGTTTTGATCTTTTTCATTTCATTTTCGAAAGGCTTTGAAGAAATTTTGCAAAATGAAACATTTGTAGTGAGAAAAAGAACATTTGGGATCAGTAAAATCAGAAGACAGAATCTTGTTCTAATGGCGTCGGGAAGTTGTTCCTACAGAGAACATAAAAATCTTGTCTTTCAAGTTACATTTGAGATTTTGATTGATTTTTGGATCTCCGGGTGCCGATATATTTAAATAAACATATTCACACATATTGGGCGTATTTGCTAAAGTCGACAAAAACGTTTTTTTTTCGCCATTTCTTGTCATTTTAGCCTGTTTTTCGCTGCTATCACAATTTACGTTTTTTTTTATTATTTTTTTTAACTGATACAACATTACGCCAGGTTGAGTCTGGGGAAAATCCATAATTCTCTATGGAAATGGGTCTGTAAAATGTTGGCGTAATAATTGGTGTCAATATCAATATTAAAGGGCATTGATATTAATTGTAGCGGTATTATCGCATTGACATTTACTGATATCAAGTTTTAGCGATATTGATACAATTGTTTTTCAGTTTCCATAAATGAAGGGGAAAAAGGAAAATGCGACAGAACAAAAAAAAAAAACGAGGCGAAAAGTGTGAATTAATTTTTTTGACTTTAGTAAATATGACCCTTAGTACTATAGTATGGAATATGGAACATTGGGTGATACGTATTCAGAAAGTTCAATGTCGAAAAAATATCTGTATTGTCTTTGCTAAATTTTAGAAGTTGGATAAGTGTCAAATTGTCACCAATTCACACATCTACAGGACAGTGTGTACTTTTATTACTATGCTCCTCTGTCTTTTTTCTGACAACATTTGCTTGATAACTGCTTACTTTTATACCACAGTGTTGGGTGCAACATGCATAACAATATTTAAATGTTACCAGACCTCTGCACCAGATAAACATTGCTCCGACGGTAGATAATACCAATGTGTAACATGAATTCGGGAGGCAAATGCTAGGGAAAAAAAAAGAATATTATGGTACAAAAAATGTCTGTTTTAGAATAAATAAATGAAAAAGGGGTTTTGACTTTACATACCCTTTAATATCGTTTTCCTCTAACCAATATGTACAGTGATAAAAGGATGGATGTATCTTACCGCTACCCTGATTGATGGGGTTACTATAGAAGCCATATACACATTACCCACTCTCAGAACTGAAATCCTGACCTTTAAGTATAAAAAGTCTGAATTATCCTTAAAAAGAAATTTGAAACTGATAAAGGAAACCCCTTCTTCCCTAACAGATGGTACATGTTAAATATCTATGTCCTTAAGGTAGCAGACTAGTGTGTGCGCGTGGAGGTCTCTGGTGGAATGATACATGCGTACAACATCAGTAGGAATGAGATCGCATTGCACCGGCAGCTCATTAATGTAATCCCAGACACAATAACTGTCAGTCTACATGGTTCCTAGCCTTTTGGCTAATGCTCTCTTTAAACAGCGCCGTACTTTTATTACATTTCTAAAGATTCTTTTGACCTTTTGGATTCTTTTTTGGCTTTATCGACGCATTTCAACATTATTTTCAATTTGCTGATTAATATAGGATGGAAAAGAAAATGACGAAATTAAAAAAGTATTCATATGGATAAATATCTATCTATACGGATAAATATCGATCCGTTGAAAGCAGCGCGCTTTCCGGCGTTTACAATCAAGTTCACTTTCCATTTCAAATCGTTATGGATGTTCTTTTTCATCTAATCCAATTGTGGCCAAATGACCAGTCCGATTCCATAGGGGATAATGGGTTTTCGCCAGCCTAAATCAGGCAAACACCGTTGAGTGAAAAATTTGACCGAATGGCTTTATACATGGGAGAAAACATTGATATGTTTTAAAAGAGAAAGAAAGAAAACTTTCATCATAATATACAATGTAGCATCACTGCTATTGGAGTATAAATAGAATTAGTCCATCGGGTCCACCCTTCTATCGGATGGCTCTCTCTCTCTCATCTTGTTAGTAGCCACATCTATAAAGCATTGAAAGATGACATTTTACCATGAAAATCATTTCATCAAGGTATAAAATGCATGAAACTATCAGATATTATATGTTTGTATTTTTATTCAATATCTTACCATTCTGTGGTTTATTTTTTTTTTATTTTTTTTTTATTTTTTTTTTTTTTGCGTTGCGTTTTTCCTAGAATAATTTTCGCCAATGGCCCCTGCTTTTTAAACGATTTGAAAAGCCAAATCGGTTGCAGAAATGAAAAAAAGCAACTTTGAAGACTGGAAAAATCAAAAGGGTGAATCGGCTAACTGGGAAATGTGGTGAAAAAAATGGCAACGTATTCTTTAAAAATTCATGATAATTAGGCCCCCGCTATGGTTTCCTTCTAGGATGAGAAGACTCGCTAATACAAATTTTCCACATTAACGGGATAGATTTAAATGTTTAGTGCTCCTATTACGCCATCCAGACACTTTTGTATCCATTTTATACAAAAATAAGAACATTCTGCTTCTGTTTACTTAAAGGCAACAGTATTATACCGCATTACTTCAGCTAAGTGGCTCATCATACTAGGAAAGTGTTAATTAGACTTCAAAGCAACCTCCATAAGTAAAGCAAACAGTAGGGGAACGAAATCAGGGCAAAGCAAACAGACTCACAGAAAATGACTTGTGACAATTTCAGCCTTGTAGTTGGGAGGAGAAGCAAATCAGTAAGAGAATGGGAGGGGGGTGCTGTCCATCACTGTCTGAAGCCCACGCAACTCTCTTATCAGAGAGTCAAAAGAGATTGAAATGCAAGCACTGGCAAATGCATAATTAAAATACAAGTTATGTAACTAGAAATGGAAAGGTCTGGAGAATATTTTTACTTTTATTCATAAGAATGAATTTAAGGGACTTGTATTCTGTTGGGATGGGTAAATGAAAATATCTGTAAATAATAGAAATGGATCGATGAGATAACCCAGGGTAAATGGGCCGCACGTAGAAATAAAAATTGAAGTTGACGTTAAATATTTGATATACTCCTTCCCATGCAATTTTTTTTCTTGCGATGCTGGAGTAGAATGTCAATTCTTTACCTGTGCACAATGCTCCTGCATTGCAAATGCACATTCGGCACATGCAGAGATAAGGAAGCAGTGTTGAGTGGCCTGTTCCCCTCTCCCTCCCCCCCAATTGTGGCTACTGTGGAGGATGTTGCTACAGCACTGGTGGGAATGCTCCTCCCTCATCTCCACGCTCCCTTCATGATGTTGCTGGATCTCTGGTGGACCACAGGCCACAGTTGACAGCCTTAGGAACATAGGTGCTGCATGTGGCCCCTGGTATTTGACACCCCTTAGCTAACCAGTACCACGTCAATGAGTAATTCGGGACTGGAATTCTTTTTTTTACTAAACCTTGGAGGACTGTAAGATATCTGAAGAGTCAATCAAATTAGCTGTCCCATATTGAAATCAAACAAAACTTGTCTTTTATTATTCTTGCTTCCCTATACCAGTGAATTCTTACTGCTGATTGGTTGTTATGGGTTACTGGACCTCTGTAGATAATTGCCCCTGTTGATGAAGTCAACTGATAGATACAAGTATACTTACTTTGGCTACTGACGCCTTATTTAATTTATATATATATATATATATATATATATATATATGCAGTGGTACCTCGAGATACAAACTGCTTGGCATACAAATTTCTTGAGATACGAGTTGTGATTCGGACCCTTTTCCTGTTTGAGATACGAGCTGTTGGGGCCGGAAAGGATTCATTTCATATGTATTATT
>WMED01023653.1:0-11403 GCA_019650415.1 Pipa parva
GGAAGCTGTGCTGTTGCTGCCAGCAGCACTAAGGAGGAGAAGTGCTCTCCCGGGTTCCTGTTGGCTCCTGTGACCGATCGGGTCACAGGAACCCTCCTCTTTTCATGGAGGGAGTCAGCTAGGACTCCCTCTGTGTCGGATCCAGCACTCAACTGGCGAAAAAAATGCCCGGTGGAGTGCAGGACCGGGGGCCACAAACTAGCATCCCGAGGGCCGCGAGTTTGAGACCCCTGCTCTAGAGTGTTATTCATTAAAGTCTACATTGTTGCATATAGGTGTGAGTTTGCCAGTTAAAGTTAGTAGCAATAGACTGCTACTGTCGCAGTCGCGTCTTTATAATGAGAATATTGTCCCAGTTCCAACTTTTCTATGTAAAATTGTCACAGTCACAACTTTAAAAATTGTCGTGGTCGCGTCTTTACAATGGGAAATTTGTCATGGTCGCAGATTTTCTATGGGAATCCGCTGTTTGAGAATTCGAAAGTCAAATTCTCACCTTAGTGAATAACCTCCTCTGCCTGAAGAAGATGTCATTGTTGATTCCATTACAGAGTTCAAAACTGGTTTGGATGCTTTCCTTCAGTGTAAGAACATTACAAATTATGGCTAGGAGAAAACTGGAAGTGGGATCTTGATATGGGGAATTACTCTGCGATATCTGGTGTGAGGAAGGAATTTTTTAAGTAATATGAGAATTGACTCTTTTTCCCATGGGTTTTTTGCATTCCTCTGGATCAACATTGCAAGAAAATAGACTGAACTGGATGGACTTGTGACTTTTTTCAGCCTTATAAACTATGTTACTATGTTACTGTTAGAAATGACTACATATAAAATTAGGTATTTATTTGCACTTTATACTACAAGCTACTTACAATTTATAACAGATAGTTTTGATGATTAAAAGGTGTGTGTCTTGGGTTTAGTGAACTGACACTGATGAAATTGCCCTTAATTCTCTAGTGAATATTTTACTATATTTTACTAATGTTAAAGTTGAACAGATCATGTTGTGGCTTATAAGGATAAGGGGAGAGAACAGAATATTCAGTTAGTTCTTTAAAGAAACAGGATAGTCTCTCTTACTAGTTTGTTTGGCTGCAGGATGTTTCCTTCTCTGACTTTTTGCAAATCGCCATTACTAGTTTCATACTTCATGCTTACAAATTCTCTTTGACATAAACCAGGTTTGGCAAATAGTGACATGTAGTCTATACAGGAGGCAATTGAAAAGGAAATAAGTTGAAATCTAGAGCAGGGTGACAAAGTTTAAAAAGGAATAAAGTGAAGAGAATGTGCCAATGTCTGTTAGATTTCCTTTGACTTGAGAGGCTTTTCTTATACACTATTCAACAGAAACATTTCCGTTAGGGAACACCCCTGTAAGTAATTCAGGCACACAATAATATTACATGCAACTGATGATTAAATAAATATTTAAAAATAAATGTTTGCAATTTACATTTTCTAAAAGGCATGCATTGTTGCCATTTGTTATTGTAGCATTGACAGCCCAATAAAAGACTGTATGTATCCTGTAGAACAAATGTTCTCCACCCTGCTTTAGTTTACAGCCACATTCACAAATGCGTTTTTGATCCAACTACAGCCATTAACCACTCGTTTAACATTTTAGCTCATGGATGAATGAAGATGTATGTTTTGGGCCAACTACCTATGCAGTGAGTTACACACCACTCAGTTGGATGCCATATTAACTGAAAAGTGAATGCATGTGCAACATAAAATTATTAGATGAGATTACATGCAAGTAGATGGAACATATGAAACAGTCCCTTTCACATAGAGAGAAGTCACTGATGGAAAGCCTATATTTTGGCTAGATTTAATTATAGTGTTTTTTTAGTTGTCAAAGGAGTACTAAAGGTTTGTTCCTTCTAGGGGTGATTCTTAAGGGGGGGGGGGGGGGAGATATTTACCTGTTGGTATTTTATGCTCCAGCACTGCCTCCTGCACCCACTAGCATTCTGATTTAACAAATCTCTTGACAAGAGATTTGACCTGAACAAGCACAGTAGCAAAAAACTGCTATTGCACTTGCTCTTTTTGGTGAAATTGAGAGGAAGAGAAGAGGGTCGCTGTGTCTGTCAATGACCGAAGAGACCAGCAGTGTACAGACAGGAGGGGCAGCCATAAAGCTTAACAGTGAGATCAGTGAGTATATCCCCCTGCCACTTGCTAAACACTGCTTGACATAACAATCCAATATCCTTTAACATTCAAGAATATATATATTATATGAAGTTTTCATTGCTTTCCTTCACTTTGTGCTAAAATAAAGTCACTACAAAAATTAAGTCATTTTTATGTTGGATTATTAATCTGAGTCAGACATCTACTGTTTATAATTAGTATTCAACATGATATATATCATTGATTTCTTTATGTGACACCAATGAGGTATCTGTGGCATTGTGCAATACGTATACATTTAAGTTTGTAGCATTATGTTAAACCTTAATGTAAGTTATAACTAAAATTATACCACCCCACCCCTTACAGGTTTGGCAACAGAAATTTTGGGGCGCCCTTATCAAAATGAAAATGGGGCCACCACACCCTAAAACAATCTCTGTGACAACTTCCCTACTTCACTGACAGTGTTCAAGCCAGTGCCAGGACATGGTTTAATGGTGTCCAAGGCAAAGAAACCACATTGCGCTCAACACAACAGTTCCAGCCCACACAATTCACCATTTTCTCTTCCAGAGTGCCATGCACAGTGCAGCAACTTTTCTTGTACTGTGCAGCAGTTCACCCTTTTGCGCCCCATACAATGCAGCAGTACACCTATATATACTATTGCCCATCTCACTGCAACAGTACACCCTGCATAGTGTTCTACTCACTGCACCAGTACTCCATATACAAGCACCCCACTCTACAGCAGTACCCCCATAAAATGACCCACTAAGTGCAGCAGTACCACCCTCATATTAATGCCCCAATCAACCCCTCCCACTGAACCACTACTACCACCATTCCTTTCCAGACAATGCTATCCTAACCTCTATAATACAGACACCTACAGGTCTCCACAGTCCATGTTCTATACTGAGATATATATATATATATATATATATATATATATATATATATATATATATATATATATATATATATTCCATGTAATATGTAATCATTGTAAAACAAAGCTAAACAAGTAAAAACTCAAACCTAATAGGCAAAATGCAGAATAAAACAAATTGATTGATTTAAAATAGGCAATTGTAATTTTTGTTTTGTCAAGCAAGATACAAGCCACATAATGTTAGTAACAAATAAATAAGTCAGTTGTTGTGGAACAAATCTACCTCAGTCGGTTTAATATCAGAATTGGTGTGGACCTCATACACCCATGCCCCCAATATAGGTCATTTCCTCACGTGACTGTATGCTGGGTTATTTGGTGCCATGTATTTCTTTTTTTTTTGTTTGTTTTTTTTTTTGAGCTGTAAGATACAACTCTTTCTGCCTATACTGACCCCTTCAGGTTCCAGATCTTTGGAGTGGTCACAATCACGTAACATTGGAGTTATGCCCATAAGTATAGACAAGACCTATACTAGAGGTCTCAAACTGGACCATGGGACACATGAGGGCCCAAGGCTGACGTTTGGGGCCCGCAGAGCACCAGAGCTCCAGAGACATCCACAGGGCAGCAAAAAGCAGCTAGTCAAATTTTCTTTTTATCTAAAACTCAATAGGAAAAATGCAGCTCAATAAAAGCAGTAGAAAATGCTTGTTTGAGATTATTTTATGCTGCTAAATATTCATTTTGTGGCAATTTTCAATATTTTCTGCCACAAGACTGTTCTAAAAGGAGGTATTGATGTATGTGAGGTTTAAAGTGGTTTAAACTGTTTTTTTGGAGAAGTTAAACTGAGAAATGTAGTTTGGAGGTTAATAAATACTGGTATAGCCATAAACATTGCTGAAAAATGAGGCACAATCAAAGACTTGTAACAACAAAAAATGAGGCCATTACAATTTACAACAACAAAGGCATTTTCAAAATACATTGATAAATTAATGAAATGTTTAAAACTTGTAAAATCATGAAAAATTACACGTCTGAAGTATGCTGAAAAGTGCATTTGATAAATAAACTTAGATTGTAAGCTCTATGGGGCAGGGACCTCTATCCTCTTGTTTCAGTGATGACCTGGCACTTAGAGTGATGTATTTTCTTGATTATATACTTGTATTTTACTTGACCTGTTCTTTGTTCTGCACTTTACCCTTGTCTGTATTATTACTGGATTGTACAGCGCTGCATAACCTTGTGGCACTTTAGAAATAAAAATATACATATACAAATATGCTCCTAAATATAGTGTTTCTTGAGGGTTCACAGCTATATTGCCACAGAATAGCTTTCAATATCTGGCCTACATATAAAGGGCATAACTGTATTTTACTTTGTGCATATTTATTGTTAGAACAGTAAACAAACAAAAATGTTGTTTTAACTATGCCTAGAAGTCAACCTTTGACTTGACTTTTGTGTGCACATATTCAACTCTTTTGGAAAAAGAGTTTAACTTTATTGTTGGAAAAATAGTACAAAAGCTGCATGGTATGAATAGACTCAGTGCACTTTCTGTTGTTCAAGAGATGATAGCTCTATAGTTGCCAAATTTGAACAATCTCTAAATTGTGTTAAGTGTTATTGAAATTAATTATGGAAAAATCTTTTGGAGCAATTTAAAGGTAGTCATGCAGAATAAAACACAGAAAATTGCCATGGACTCGTGCCAAATTTTCAGCTGTTTTAAGTGATCTTTCCATGTTTGGACATTTTTGAATCGTTCTGTCTAATAGTGAGCTGTGTTGTAAACTACATGTCCTTTTTAATATAGATGTTCATAATTGAAAAAATTGAAGGAGTGAATTGCAGCCTTCACGAGTTCAGCATTACTGGATCCACTTATGCGCCAGTGGGTGAAATGTAAGTATCAAGTTTTGCAAGTTATTTATGAATGTTCGAGACACTTTTCCATAGTTACATATTTATGTAGTTAATATGTAGTTGGATCTCACAAGTTCCACCAATGTTAAGAAAAGCCTATTGAGAAAAAAATCATTTAAACCTTGGCTCAGATGTGCTGTAACAGTTTTCTTAGTGGTGTTCCAACTGGATCAATATGATATTCAATATTTTAATTGTTTTAAATAAACCCTTATATTACATAACTATCCAAATTTTTTTTTTTTACTACAGTGATTTTACTAGAACCAGTCCCTGTGGACAACTGTTCCACAAGTTCACAGCCCTTACAGTAAAGAATCCTGTTCACAGTTTAAGATTAAACTTTTTTCCTTCAGCCTCTGATATGGTACCCACATGTTTTCTGTGTTGTCTTGAAAATAACCAGTTTATCACAACACTTATAAAGATCAGTTATAAGGTGGTCCTGTTAGCATAATCATCTCTCTTCATAACTGAGATCATCTATACCTACCGTATATTAAATCTGTTTCCTTTCTTTAGAATAATTTTCTAATTGAAAACAAAAGAGAACCTTGCTTGCTTTTATAGATTCAGATTGACATTTTATGTTTTGTGTATGAACTACAAGTACTCCAAATCTTTTTATTATAGTTTTTCTCTGCTTTATCTCCCTACCTCCTTTATGATGCTAGCAAAAGAATAGCCCACATATGCATATCTTTAAAAGTATCTACACTAAACCATATTTCATCTGTAGTTGCCAAGTCATTTAAAATTTCAAGGTTGGGTTGTATCTTGCTAACTTTCTCTAAGGACTTTATTTTATTATATAGATTTTTATAATCTGAAAACACATAGCTGTGTTTTGATCCCAAGCTCTATATCAATAAGTTAAACAATAATGGTTTTAAAACAGAGCTTTGGGGTGTACCACCAATAACAGTGGACCATTCAGAGTAACAACCCCTGACCACAACTCTCTTGAGATCTGTTTTAGCCAGTTTTCAATCCACAATTTCCTCTTAATTAATATAGGCCTCTTATCTTCTGTAAACATCCTGAGTTAATTGACTCTTCAGCCTTTTTTTTTTATAGTTTGATGTATAAGGCTAAGAGTTAAAAATAGCACTAAGTTAATAAAATGTGTGTTTTGATGTGGGCTATAAAGCTAGCGGTGTTACCACAAGGAAAACCCTTCCCTAGAGAGAAAATGTATCTTATATTTTTATTGAGTCATCATGCCATAAATAAAATAAGTTATCCAAACATGCTATTTTATTGTCCACATACCATATATCACACACAGTTACCCAGTGTACAGTTTTTAAAACATTTCAATGTCATTACATCGTTGATTATATTCCACATAGCAGGCTGCAAATTCTCTGCTTATAGCCTGTAAAAATATAAAATGTTATAAGAGTCCAAGGTTTGAGAGGTGGGGGAGGCAATAATAAAACAGAACAGGACCTTCTAGTTAAAAGAAAGAGAAGGGACCTTAGGGTAAATTATTTTGGAACTTACTGTAAGGATAAGTGATAAGGAAAGTTCCCAAGAGCCAATTATCCTGATATTAGGGGGAAAAAATTCCTGACTCCAAATATAGCAATCAGAAAAAATGGCACACAGTATTCCATGTGTGGTCTGACAAGTTATTTGTAGAGTGTAGCACAATGTTACTCTACAAATGATCTGTGAAACAGTATAATTCTGTTCTCGTCATGTGCATCTATGCCCCTTTTGATGCACCCTATGATCCTATTTGCTTTGGCTGCTGCCGCTTGGCACTGGTTGCTACAGTTAAGTTATTGTCAACTAAAATTCCTAAATCCCTTTCCATGTCTGTTTTTCTCAGTGTTTTCATATTTAGAAAATAATCTAGACATACATTTTCCCTTCCCATATGCATAACCTTACATTTATCAGTGTTGAACCTCATTTGCTACTTTCCTGCCCAAACCTCCAACATATCAGTGTTAATTTTAGTCTTTTTTTTTCTTGTTTAGTCTTGTTTCAAATTTATAGGCTTTTCCCTTTCGTACACATTTAGGGGGTTATTCAAGAAGCTCCGAAGTGAGGTGCGTAGTGTTCGCCTCACTTCGGAAAAACTGATATGCGCATGCTGATGTCCTGCACGCGGACATCAGCATGCGCATTAAAGGGATTCCCCTCCCGGCGAGGAGACTCTAGAGCTCTCGCCGGGAGGGGGATCCCTTTAATGCGCGTGCTGATGTCCGCGCGCAGGACATCAGCATGCGCGTGTCACTTGTTCTGAAGTGAGGTGAACACTACACGCCTCACTTCGGAGCTTTCTTAATAACCCCCTTAGTCTTGATCTGTAAAACCCCTGCTGCAAATAACCCCTTAAAATTATAGTATTAAGTATTGAAGGGCTTATTCAATTAGTCAATACCAGCCCTTCAATACTTAATACTATAATTTTAAGGGGTTATTTGCAGCAGGGGTTTTACAGATCAAGACTAAATGTGTACGAAAGGGAAAAGCCTATAAATTTGAAACAAGACTAAAATGAACACTGCAACATATCTAGATCCATCTGTGTTAAAATACAATCCTCCTTTTTGTATTAAGCACTACAGGTTTTTTTTCATCATCTGCAGAAATGTAAATTGTTTCCCATTTTTCTGAAAAAGTCTGTTTTCCACCTATATATTCAGTTTGTTGACTCTGCTTGCTTGTATCTGATTGAGTTTTCATTTTATGTCCAATCGTGTGGGTGCACTGAGCATTTTTAACACCACAGCTGGAGATAAACTGTGAAATGAAAGTGTTACAGTAATTCTTTATTAATGATGTATTTCATTCATAATAATTGAGAGGGAATGGTGCCCCCTTCAACAATTGAGCTTCCCTGAGTATTTTATAACTGAGCAGTTGCAAAAGCAATCATTACTAATTGATTGTGAATGGACCACTGAGTGACCTGTATCAGTCACCGTGTTCTGATGTATTTATGGGAAACTCTAGCCATATGAGTTCCCATGCAAAGTTGTTGTTTTTTCCTTTTTTTGTCCTTGTTTACATGTTATTGTTGAAGAAGCAGATCAAAAGTTCTAAAATTAACTGTTAGGGAATATTTATTTAGAGCTAAAATTATGTACATCATTTTATTATTACTGGAAGCAAAAAATACAGCTGTAGCAGTATCCATTTTTCATTGTAGCAAGGTTAATAATGTGCTGGGAAATCTGAAAGATGAGTACTGTAGTATTAAATGATATTTTATTTAAACTAACAGTTCATTGTTTAAGACTAGCTTTCGAGGTATATTCCCTCATCATCAGGTCATAGCAGTATGCTGTGACCTGATGAAGAGGGAATATCTCTCGAAAGCTTGTCTTAAACAAAGAATGTAAGTTTCTGTAGAGATAATGCTGCAGAAGAGCAGAAACAGATTGAAAAGAGAGGAGATTCCTCTAAGTGTAGTAAATTGGCAGCTTGTTAAACTGCACCACACAAGTGTGACCAGCAAAAGTAGTTGGGATAAGTGAACCACACATTTGACAGTCAAATTCGGACTTTAGAGAATAACCCCCTAAATTGGAAGGAGATTACTGAGGGAAAGCTGACTTGTGCGCGAGCATTAAGTAGTAAGTAGGGCAAAAATGTCTGGGGGTGGGTACCTTTTCATGGAAAACTGGTCAGTACATGTCACACACACCTTTCCTGGTGCAGGAGTTTATCAGTGCTGCCTACTCAATTATTCTGCTTCACATGAAAGTACTACTGGGGAGAAGCACTTCTCACTAAGGTATAGTACTGCATATGTAAAGATGTAATCTGACTATAGTTCCCCTTTATGTTATGGTTCATTAAGAAATATCTCCATTTTTAAAAAAATATGTGTTCAGTTTGTTGTTTAGTGTTTGTGCAATGCTGTTTCTGAATACAAAGTGATAAACTCCACTGACAAAAATAAATAGGAAAAGTAGATTAAATAAAAAGAATGATTTTGATTACTGCTGGTTAACTAAGATCATTTGTGAAGAATATATGAAACAACAGATAAACTGAAAACATGTTTTGCCGGATATTTATTTTCAGAAGTAAATAAGGGCTAAAGGAGGTATTAAAATGGCAGATGTGTTTGTGGAGTAAGCTGAAAATGTGTATATCCTTGATATTTAGATAAATGCCGTTTTTATAAATGTAACAAAATGCTAATATTTGCACTTTTATTTTAACAGACTAAAAAATGAACAACTAGTCAACTGCAACAAATTTGATGGTTTGGTGGAATTAGCAACTATCTGTGCTATGTGTAATGACTCCTCTTTGGATTTTAACGAGGTTAGTTTTGTGCAGTATATAGTAATTACTACATTCAGTTGCTAAATGTACAATTATGATTATCTATTTTTTATTATTCTAGTCCAAAAAAGTTTATGAAAAGGTGGGAGAGGCAACAGAAACTGCTTTGACTTGCCTGGTTGAAAAGATGAATGTGTTTGATACCGATCTGAGCATTCTTTCAAAGGTAGAGAGAGCAAATGCCTGCAATTCTGTAAGTATGACTCCTAAAGCAGCTCATAGAATTAATTTATTTCTGTTGTTATTCATGGGAGAATAGCCAGCAAAGTCTGCAGGCATATGAGACCTTGCCTATAGGTGGCTCAGATGGATGGTCACCTCTTTTCTAGTTGGGTGTAGGCCGGGAGACCAAGTAATATTTCTGATATTAAAATGTTAAATTTGACACTTTGAATTAAATTGTGAGCCACACAGCTCTTCAGTTCATTGCATGATCAGGGTGTGCCCTAACGCACCAAGCATTTTGTGCCTATAAGCTCCAGAGATGTAAATATAGAGTATAGTGTTTACAGGGGCTTAGAGCTACCCTTACTGAGGAGAATGAAGAACACATGGTGAAACAACCCCAGATATATCCAATTAGTTTGAAAGGAAGAGCTTCATTGACTTAATATTGTGTAATAAATCCCAGTAATTACAAAATGATAAATGGAATGAATGACAAAGCAGCAGCATTCTTTTCTTTCCTAATACATGTGGAGGATCTTTCTAAACAATACCTAACTTGGATATTAATATCTATGTAAAAACAATACAGTATATCAAATAAATGTCATTAATCTTATTGTAAACTAGGCAAATTGAATGCATGCAAGTTCTTTTGGTTTTAAAGTACAGGTAGTCCTCGACTTACATCGTTGATCCGTTCTTACGCGGCGGCGTAAACCAAATTTCGATGTAAGTCAGATCATACGTTCATACAGTATGGTTCAACTTACGTCGCAAAACCGTGTAAGTCGGAACAAGGCATGGTTGCATGCAGTTCGACTTACGTCGCAAAACCATGTAAGTCGGAACAAGGCATCATATAAAGCGTCGTAACCCCGAAACGACATAACTCGAGGCCATCGTAACCCGAGGACTAACTGTACCCAGTTTCCAAATAAAGTGCTATTCACCCTTACTAGTTTTGTTTATGTCCCTCTACCCCACAGGAACATGGGGGTATGGGGAAGAGGAGCAGCTCCCAGGGAGCCGCTCCTATCGGTATGATCTCCCACCCTGCTTAGCGCAGGAGGAGGGTGGGGGGATTGGGGTCCCAGGGACGCCTTTTTTTATTTCTTTAGGCCCCTGTACCTCACAGGGGCACAATGAGGCAAGGGGAAGAGGAGCAGCTCCTGCACTTAGCGATCTCCTCACTGAACCTAGCGGTAAATGAGGGATGATATTGCTGGAAGGTGTGGGGGTCCCAGGGACCCCTGCTAAATGGTGTTTGTATAGTTTAAACTGATTATTTTTATAGTGCTAATATTATAGTAGCGCTGTGGAAATAATTGGGTTTTAAATAATAACTGCTTACTTGCCGGTTAATGATTATTAGCGCTGGCTGGGGGGTTGATATTGGGGGTGGTGTGGGGTTCCTAGGGACCCCTACTGTATGGGATTTATTTAGGTTGTACTAATTATTTCCATAGCGCTGATACAGTCGCACTATGGAAATAATTGGGTTTTACGTCATTTAACCACTTACATGTTGGTTAATGATTATTAGTACTGGGTGAGGGGTTGATGTAGGGGGGGTTGATTTTGAGGAGTGGGGCAGGTGTGTGGACCCCCAGTGTAGGGAGTCTTAGTGCTGCAGCAATATGATCAGGTATTGCTGCAGCGCTAAATCTAGCATTTCACGCTTTAGTTACTGCTGTGAATGTGCGTCCTCAATTTCATTTAGCGTGCATGGGCAAGATTTAACAGAGGAAGAGAGGAGCCATGAGTATTTCGGGGCTTGGAAATAGATTTTGAGTGTCAGGTCCTAACCAAAATGACTGCTTTCAGGTCTGGAAATCGGCACAACCTTACAGTAAGACCCATTTTATAATTTTAAAAGAACAGTCCAGTCTGATTAATAAAAAGTAATGTGTGTTGTAAATGCATAATAC